>CM037925.1:6280925-6510925 GCA_021346845.1 Apeltes quadracus
GGTTGTTGCAACAAGGTCTAGTGTTGCAACAATGTCCGCAGCCTCCTGGATGTAATACAGTACATTCTCCAATCAAGTATCTAGTAGTGTAAAGCATCAGTCAATTAAAGCTCTTCTGTCCTGAAGCTGCATTGTAGATCTCCGTTGTTGTCTGAACAACGCGACAAGAGACTTCCTTTTTTGCTGATCTGCCTCTCCGATGTTCTCTTTCCCCTTTGCCCCCCAAACACCTCCAGGTGACTGCGAGCTGCCCAGCAGTGTGCGACTGCCCCGCCGAGCCCCTGATCTGCCCCCCGGGGGTAAGCGCCGTGCCGGACCGATGTGGGTGCTGCAAGGTGTGTGCCGCACAGCTCAACCAGGACTGCGGCCGCGTGAGGCCATGCGACCACCACAAGGGGCTGGAGTGTAATTACGGCAACGATGTGACCATGGCCTTGGGCATCTGTCGAGGTGAGGGCGGAGGGGCGAGACGGATGTTGGGGAGGGAGGAAACATTGCACAGAAAAATAGTTACTTGCACCGCTCACCCCGAGCAGGATGTAGCATTACCATGCATAGGAAAGTATGGGAATATTTCCATGGCTGTGCAACGATGTCACAAAGACTTGGATGAATTGAAGCCAAGCTGGCGATTAAGCAACGTGAGACTTCCGGGAACAAGACAGTGGGGTATTTTAATGAGTTGCAGAGGTTTTATGGCAGCGACAGGGGGGTTTCAAAGATAAAAATACACTCCATCTGCACCATGCCGATGCTGCCCCTCCAACTATGAATAGCTGGTGCTTCCACACTTTGGAAACAAGGCGTCTGACACTTCCTGTGTCCTTATGTACACTGACCTTTCAATCTCAGTGGTCCTCTGTTGCCATGTGAACTCATTGTGTGTGTGTGTGTGTGTGTGTGTGTGTGTGTGTGTGTGTGTGTGTGTGTGTGTGTGTGTGTTCTTTCCGTCAAGTCAATAGAACCGTTTCACATCAGCTGTTGAGCACATGTTGAATTCTTCTTGACATACTCGGGAAGCTCTGTAGGCTTTTTAGACTTTAAAGGACGTCCCGTAGAAACTGAGATGTATATATCTCAGTGATACCCAACCCACGTCGGAGTTGTGCCAGTCTATCTGCATGGGCCTTCTGTAATTTGCGGGCCACTAAAGGTTCTGTCTGAAATCTGTCTTTTCCAGCCAAATCCGAGGGGCGCACATGCGAGTACGACGGCAGGATCTATCAGAACGGAGAGAGCTTCCGCGCCGGCTGTAAACACCAGTGTACGTGCATCGACGGCGCCGTCGGCTGCGCTCCCCTGTGCACCAACAAGCTGCCCCCGGGCTCCCCCTCCTGCCCCTACCCACGGCTGGTCAGGATACCCGGGCAGTGCTGCTTCAGCGTGGACTGCCACACAGGCACCTGGCGCCTCCCACCTAAGCATCAGGTGGTTGTTTTTTTTCATGCAATGTGACCTATGGGGTTCTCTTTTGGTTGAGTGACTGGCACACACGGGTAAATGTTGGCAAACTATTATATGGAATTTCTTGCAGCAATATCAAAGGGGCGGATATAAAGGAATAATGTGTCCGCCCCTCTGTCTGATTGCCCTGAAATACTCCTTAGATGATCGGGGCGCAGTGGTGATAACACTGAAAAAACAACGCATAAACAAAGCACCGTCTCATCCTTATCTTATCTCTCATCACAGGCGCCTCCACCACAACAACCCTTTCCCAGACGTCAGCACACGCCTGAAGATGAGTTGGCCAACGGGTTTGCAGAGGTCAAGTCTAGCGGCTGGGAGAGTGAGCCTGGCTACAAACACCTGCCTGGTGAGAGAAACGAGACGGCGAGGGGATTATTAAGTGTTCACCGTCACTGTAGAGCTCACACTTTTGTCCTGTTAGTATGACATTGGGTGCAAAGTCTCAAATTGGGTTTTAAATCTCACAGAAATGTGTAAAGCTAACATCCATGCTAAAACAACCTTCTGCACGTCGTGACACCTTATTATTATTGTTATTATAATTGACTGTATTTCCAAATGAAGACTACTTAAATTGTTGAACCATTTAAAAGAAGAAGAGCCTTTGTCCGTGCATGCTTTAAAGGCGAGATGTCTCCAATGGCTTTTGGATTACTGCAGAAAACAGGCTTATGATTAATGATATTTTTATACGTTTTATTCAGTAAGATAATTTTCAGAAAACGTACATGTAACAGCTGAGTGAAAAGGTACCGCTATAAACAATCACGATTGAATGCGCGCGTGTGTCGTGTACACCGGCCATCACCGGAAGGATGAAATGTTGGTTCTAAACGGAAAAGTAAAGGGATCACAAAATCACCTGTAACCAATTAGGATTCATCCTCTGGGCCTCAATGCGACGCTACACTACACCAGTGTACTGCTAACTCTGCTAGAGAGCTCAGCAGAATCTGAAAGTCTGAAAGGGTTCTTCACCATCCGGTGAAGAACCGCCGGCCTCGTTGATAAATGTTCCTCTTTGCGTCTCCTCAGCGTGGAGCCACCTGAAAGAGAAAACGTGCCCCGTCCAGACCACCGACTGGTCCCAGTGCTCCAGCAGCTGCGGGATGGGCGTTTCCTCTCGCATCACGAACGAGAACCCTCAGTGCCGGCTGCAGAGGGAGACGAGAATCTGCACCGTGCGGCAATGTCGCGGCCCGACGGCCCCCGCCAAGGTGAGGCAGGGACGAGCTCCACTTGAACCGGAGCGGAGACGGATGGACGGACGGAGAGCAGAGGTCGAAGCGTTCGCTCCTCCTCGCTGCCGAGATAACATCTTATCGCCGCGACTTATCTCTGCCGCAGCGAAACTCAAAACGCCTTGTGACAATAACACGCATCCACAGGGACTTATTCCTCCTCTTATCTACCCATGTCCGATGGGAGGTGGAGGGTGTAATACCAGCTCATTATCGCTGCGCACCAAAGAGCAAAAGGTTTGACCTTTTTGGCCCTGGGTAAATCTGCTCTTAGGGCTCAAAGCCATGTTCATCCCAAGTTTAAGAAGGGGAGGGATTATTTTGGCGCTACTTTCGGGGGAGATCTGCAGCCAGTGGGAACTGGGCAGTGTTTTGGTGGCAAGCAGGCGCCTTTTTAAATATAGTCCAGCCCCCCCAAGCCACCCGCGGCATTCCTGCCGGGCAACTGTCCATAGCGAGGCCGCGTCTGTGTACTCGTCCAGAGTCCAGGGACGTGGTGGGTCTATATTAATCCCCCGTGCTGAACACGTACTGTACGAGAGCTCTTTTCTCCGCTCTACCGCGCCGTGGTGCCAAGAGCGATCATAGGTGTCTGCGTGTTTAACGGGAAAGGCCACTCCTACGTTAAATAGCACGTTTTTAATCTCAAAATGAATGACTTAAATCTCAAAATAATCCCTCTCTCGATCCCTGTTTTGGCATAACTCGATGAAGGCCCAGCCCTCTTAATGTGAAACTAATGAGCACAAAGCGGCTTAAATCTGGTCTTATGTAACACGACAGGCAAGATAAAAGTTAAAGATCATTTGATCTATTTATTTATTTATTTATGCATTTCGGAAAACCTTCACATGACTTGTGGTGACTTTACTGAAGCCACAAGGAAACCCCCGTTATCTTTATTACCATCATCACTGAGACTACGACGTGCATTGACCTGCTTTTGTCCTCCATCCACAGAGAGGGAAAAAGTGCTCCCCGACCCAGAAGGCCGCAGAGCCCATGCGCCTGTCCTACGGGGAATGTGCGAGCGTCCGTCTCTACAGGCCAAACTACTGCGGCGTGTGCACGGACGGACGGTGCTGCTCGCCGCGCCGCACGCGCACCATGCCCGTGACCTTCGTCTGCCCGGACGGCGAGCGCTTCCGAAGGTCGGCCATGTTCATCAAGTCGTGCAAATGCAGCGACGACTGCGGCCACCTCAACGAAGTGGCCCTCCCTCCACAGCAGTGGATGTACGGAGACACGCACCGGTTCACAGACTAGTGCTGAGGGGGACTTTTTGTCTTTGTTAATTTGAATGTGATGTCAACTTTGAATGAAGACACTTTAAGACAAGGGGCCATTTTTTCTCATCTGGCTCCCATTGAGTGATGGGCACAGATCGCCTCAGTTTCATTCTCAATCAAGGCAACCTCTTAATTGTGATATTGTGTGACCAGAGTGGATTTCCCGCTCCTGTTTAAAAAGACATGAGCCCTAAATTTGAGCCATGAGGCGCCCCTGGAGCTGCGCCACCATTTGACTGAATGTTAAAAGGTGTGGATTCGCTCAGATCTGCCTGAAAGGGGGAAGTAAAAGCACTTTGTTCAGCACTGAAACTTAAGAACTGTAACTGACAGCAGTGCACAATATCTTCACACTCTGAGGTGGTGGTTGACTCCATATCCCACAATGCACTGTGACTACTCCGCGACAAGCAAAATCCATTTTTTGCAGCTTCATGTGAAAAGAAAACGTGGGACTTTAACGGAAAGGCTGACACGCTGCCACTCCTGTAAACACAGCGAGGGCTGGACCAACAATTGATTTCATTGTTTGTGCATTAAATGCAGCTCAGGAATCAATATTTCACTATCCTGTATGAGAAGTTGATTCATCAGTATTTTCTGTGAATACAATCTTTATTTGGATCAGAGTGTGTATTATGTGTATCAAAATCTACACTCCTGTGGATTGAGACACATTTCTTTGCCCATCAATGTTTCGTGCCAGTTTTCTTTACTCCGGCTCGATTTGTGCAACAGAGCAGTGAACTGTTAGTTAAAACCGTGGCTATGGCTCCCTCTGCCTGTGAGCATAAGCAACTACAACAGTTGGTATACTGACAAATAAAACCTCATCCATCTTCAAAAAAATATCACAACAATTAAATAAGGTATAAAAAGGTTTAATTCTGAAACCAAAACAATAAAATGTTTTCACAAGGGAAACGAAACAAGCACCCTGCAAACACAACCAAAAAAATGTTTTTTTATCTTGAGCATGTCAACATATGGTAGGAGGGAGGATGGGAGGCGTTAAAACAAATGTTGAGGGGTTCTTTCCTCCACCAAAAACCACAAGGATCACGTTCGGTCTTCACCGGTAAGACACTTCCGATTCATCTGGACTGTTCAACTGCAAAGAAAGGAAGGTTTTGATGAGTAACAAAAATGGATAGGTGATGCACTTTTTATATGTTATCCAGCGGTGGGGTTAGTGGTGTTGGTTGACCAATATCCTGATGTGGGATTTTAAACCACATTGTCCAAGCACACTTATTTGTGACGTTTTTCAACAGCAGCTAAAGACGTGACCACAAACGGCCTCAACGCATCCACCATGGATCTAAAATCAGTGTGTGTGTGTAGACAACAAAACTCACTGTAGGAGGAGATGTCGATCTCCTCTGGCAGCTCTGCTACGTTGACCTCGAAGCGGTCCTGGACGTCGTTCAGGGTCTTGGCGTCAGTCTCATCAGACACAAAAGTGACGGCCAGGCCTTTGGTACCAAACCTGCCAGCACGGGCCACCTGGGGAACAGAGATGTTTAGACTCCACAGATTTGTGATGACTTCTATAGAAAACACATCATAGAATAGCTGGACTGACTCTGTGAAGGTACGTGTCAGAATCCTCTGGCATGTCGTAGTTGAAGACAATGTTGACGCGCTCAATGTCCATGCCTCGACCAAACAGGTTGGTCGCAACAAGGATTCGCCGCTGGAAGTCTTTAAACTGCTGGTACCGTGATAACCTGGGGATGGGACGAATGAACAGGAATAAGATAATCCTCCAACAACAAATTACAGTGAAAGGAATTTTCCTGGTGATGATTTCACATTCAAGTTATTGAAATTAAAGCTGCAGTTGAATTCAAAGTGTGAAGGAAAAACAGGAATGAAAAGGCCCTTACCGCTCCTCCTGCGCCATGCCCCTGTGGATGGCGATGGCGGGGAAATTCTGCTCCACCAGCAGCTGGGACAGAGCAACACAGCGATGCACCGACTTAACAAAGATCACCACCTAGGAAGAAACCAAAATAAGACAAGTCAGCAAAGAAGACCACATGAATATCTCTCAAGAGGACAAGAGACACGTCACTTCAAAATGAGTAGAAAGACGTGTATTTAGTCAAAATAAGCCATATATGACTATGGCTGTACCTGGTTGAACTCGAGGACATCGAGCAGGTCGAAAAGTTTGCGGTTCTTCTCGCTGTCCTTCAACTTGCAGTAATACTGCTGCAAGCCGTGGAGTGTCAGCTTGGTCTCGTCATCCACAAACACTTCCATGGGCTACATGGCAAGAGAGTGGAGCCAATCGTTAGTCACGCACAGTCTAAAACGTCGTTTTTCTTAACAGGTGACAAGTGCACATGGTGGCTCACTAAACCTGTTCTCCTGGACTACAGCAGAGCCAGAAGGACATACTGTCCTGACCAAGCCAAATCTGCCAAGGAGGATCACTATGCCCCTCAAAAATGGCCACTCATGGCACTGACAGCCACAAGTGGGCAAAGCAAAAAGGGACTTTGTAACAAACACTGAAAACCCAGCCCTTCCGATTACTGCTTCTTTACTTGCCAAGGATCGCCACAACAACCTACCAGCCGATCGCCCACTTTGTCACTCTAGTAATTGACACATCGGACACAGAATCTTAAAGATAACTCACATCCTGCATGAACTTGCGACAGACGGGGCGGATTTCCTTGCTTAGCGTTGCACTGAACATCATGACTTGCTTCTCATGGGGCGTCGCCTTGAAGATGTCCTGGACGTCACGCCTCATGTCTGACGGAAAGAGAAAAGAATTATGCTTTCAAAATTATCAAAGTTACCCACAACAACAAAAAAACTGAACTAAAGATTACTTCATTCACTACAGAAAAATACTGCCCACCACCCATTTTTACATTAAGACTATAAAGAGATATTATACTAGAGGCTATATGAATTCACAGAATACTCAGGTCTGCCGCAACTGTCTTACTTACCGACTAGTCCAAAGATACGTTTCTATAACGTCCAGAATTAAATACAACCCTCACTCACCCAGCTGCTCCAGCATCCTGTCACACTCATCAAGCACAAAGTGTTTGATGTTCTTCACGTTGAGGGTCTTGTTGCGGATGAGGGCCAGGGTACGACCTGGGGTTCCTACAACAATGTGAGGACAGTTCTTCTTCAAGACTTCCTCGTCATTCTTGATTGCCAGGCCGCCGAAGAACACCGACACCTTGACAGTGGGCATGTACTTGGAGAAGCGCTCGTACTCTTTGCTGATCTGGAAGGCCAACTCTCGCGTGTGGCACATTACAAGGACAGACACCTGGTGTACAGGGAAAACAGCACATCAGTCAAAAACGGAATTGTCACCACCTAGTACAAAAATATGGGAGAGACATTGTGACGCTTAAGCAATATCAGCCAAGCAAAATCACCGATTACAAACATACCTGACCATCCACAGGTTCTATCTGCTGCAAGGTGGCCAGTACAAACACTGCCGTCTTTCCCATTCCAGACTTAGCCTGACACAGGATATCCATGCCCAGGATAGCTTGAGGAATACACTCATGTTGGACTGAAAATGAAAGAAATGCCAATTTAAGACAAGATTTGAGGTTCAAAAACATTGATTATTTGATCCTTTTTAGAAGGACATACAAAAGAAAAATGTAGTTTAAGAGAAGATGGTGGGGGTCTATTTGTTTTCACAGTGTGTTGCTTTCTCAATCATCATTTTTTAACATGAAACTACCCAAAACTGCCATTTACCTTCTGAGGGGTGCTCAAAACCACAGTCGACAATGGCCCGGAGCAGCTCTGGTTTCAGGAGAAAGTCTCTGAAGCCGGAGCTGTGAATAGACACGTAAGACCCCTTCACTTCCTTCTTGTTTGCTGGGGTCCCACTCTCAGGGACTCCTTGCGGCTCCTCATCCTCCTCATAGTCCAGAAGTTCATTATCAACGTCGGTTTCTGCCATCTGCATGAATAACGTACGAAATTAGTCAATTGTGTCCCACAAACTTTCGAAATCCAACTAAACTGTGGATTCTCAATTAATATGCAAGCTTGTATTTGAGAAGGAATCCGGTAGGTTTCTAAGAATACCATTTAAAAAAATAACAATTTACATTTAATAATACATATCTCCTACTAGCCTGAAAACAATAAGCTTCTCGCGGAATTAACGATAGGTTTAAGAAAAATGTTGATATTAGCTTGATGCTATATAGAACTGAAACACAATATGCTTGTAATTTAGCCAGGTTAGCAGGGGGTCGTTTGCTAAACGTTAAGGGGCGGTAGCACACATTATAAAAAGGAAAGAATTGATCATTTGAGGCGAAAAGTTGAAATTCCCCGTTCTTTCCCTTTATCAGGCTAAAAAAAACAATGGCCGACAAATGCGACACAGCGTTCCTCGTCCTTCTCGTTCATTCAAACTGGTTAGTTAGCAAGCTAGCAGCTAACAATCAAACGCGAGTCACGAATTACTATTCACGAACATTGAAGCTACGCTAAGCTCTACATCTTCTTGCGAACTGACTCCGCCAACAAAGCACCATCACGAATGTATAACCATTGTTTTTTAGCGGACGTATAATGTGAAAACATAAAGTTTAGAGATAGATGAGAGCCAACTCGAAAACTAAAAAAACAAAGCTAACGTGAATTTGGCTAGCGGGTAAGCTATTACAGTGCATCTCCATGTCCTAACTTTAAACACTTCTATGACGCATCGAAACGTTTCTCCGCTATATACAACGAAAGAAATAACTAACATATACTCTCATGTTTGAAAGCAACAACTTCGAAAAACCGGGAACGTTACCTTGCTGGGATATCTGTACGTCCTGCGATGTCTAAGTGCGTGTTGCTACCGAGCTAGCAAAGTCGTCACAGCACTGTGAGCACAAATCCGTGGTGCGTTCAAATACACTTCGAAAAACCCGAGCGTTCTCGATGCGGTTCGAAATGCTGTGCCTGATAACATTTGTAGACAAAAATGAAATTAATTGCGTGATAAAATAACCAGACTGGTGTTATTTTTATAATATAAATCATGTGATGCAGCACGAATAATTTAGATATAACTGTGCCACTTAAACAGGCATAAACAAAAGTATACATATTGAATTCACAAATTCCGACCCCGAAACTGCGGTTAAAGCTGTGTTGAGAATTCCTAAATTTAAAATAAAATTGATTCTTCTGAGGACCCCATGGCGTAAATTTAACAATGCTCACAAATCTCCCCGTTCCAATGGCAAGGGTCCATCACTATTAATGCGATTACATTTATTTCCCATTAAACCTGAATGCATCTGTCACCTTAAAGTATCGCCTGTTCAGAAAGAACGTCGTGCGCAGTTCTGTGGCTGTGATTAGCCAGAAACATTGTTTCACATGATTATATTATTATTTACGTTGATTATTTAGGTTATAGGTTCATGGTAACCTAATTATTCCTTCTGTTTTATAACCGAGTATGGCCCATATTCTGATGGGGGTTTGGTACGTTTTTACTCATAAAATGTTTAATATCCGATGAAAGTATTGGAACAATTGAAGCTCTTCTTTTATCAATCTATAAGTATCCATATGATATTCCCCATAAAGCATTTGCAGCATTCTTTCTCACAATGGCCAAAAGCAAAAAGAGCCGCAGTATCCATTTCATCCACGTGGTGGCACTAGAGCTCATATGAATGACTTGCTCAAATGTTTTCCAATATATATAATATATATATAAATATAAATATATATAAAAATATATATAAACACAGGATTTAAATATTTTAATGCCACCCAGTTATTGTATTCAACATTTTACTTCAAATGAAGAGTTGAACCGAAGACTTAACACTAATTTACTTCACTTTCCAGGAAACAATTTCAGTTTCAAAACATCTCCAGCTAATGTTGTGTGAACTGCTTAATACTAACAATTGTCAGTTTGGGGAATGTTCCGCAAAGGTCAGCAGAATTGTAGAGTAAACATCTGTTTCGAGATGGTATTCAATTATGGATGGTTTAATTAATATTAATGTATTATATAGTTATATTGTGTGATTCAGATCTGAACAGCAGATCTGTAACAATAATGTCTCTGTCAGGGTAATGTGGTGCCACATGTTTTCCTCTGCAGTAGAAGTTGGCCAGTAAGTAGTTGAGATGCATATTTTTAACTGCTTTGTGGTAGTTTGTAGTTACTTTACAGTATTGTGAGTTAGAATGGTAATTCCACATTTTTCACATTTTGAAATGATGTTAATCCATAGATGGAGCCCACAATTAAAAGCCACAGATCCAAGTCTGCCATTTTCTTGGTGAAGCTGACTAGGCCTACTTCACAGGGTTTTTTTAAATCATTGTTAACAGCCCCTTTTTTGTGGTTCAGGTGGGATTTGTTATGGTCGAAAGGGTAAAGCCAGTGACCCTAAAAATAATCTTTTTTTGTAAATCTGTAGTGTACCATTCACAACCACATATCTTTTTATTGCAAAGCCGAAGCTATACTTTTTAAATTACTTTCATCCGCAAAAAAACAAGCAAATGATGACCATTCTTAATACATTTATACTATATTATTTATGTTTGCTAAAGTAATATCTCTTCATCAATCTACAGTTTTTTGCCCACTTTCTTTATAACATGAAAGGTGGGACACATTGTTCTATTAATTCCATTTTATTAGAGTTTTCTGTATGATACGGATATAAGTAGTGCACGTTGAAAATAGCCATAGAAAATAGAGGCGCATGTTGTTATGACAAAGCAGCCACAGTTGTCTGCCATGGTCTAAACGCAGTCACAGTCACGGGATGAGTAAAACCATTATAAATAACCGTTCATTTCACATAATTAATCGTTTATTTATACCATACATGGATAATCCAACGCCGCTGTATGACACCTGCGGGTCCCGCCTTACTGACACATAAAGATCTGCACTGATTGGCTGTGTATCTTGTCCTTCCAACAGGATCTCGCAGTTCTAAAACGCCATTGGTTCGTGAAACGCCAATCACAAATCATTCTGCCACCCGATTGGTTGGCCCATCCCCGTGCTCATCCGAAGGCCCGGGACGCCAGCCAGTCGGCGCGATGAACCCGTCATGACTGAGGCTGCCGTTCACATCAAACCCCCGTGGAACCGCAGGCTACGTCGCGCGCGGCTGTCATGGTGGTTCTAACAAATCTCTCCACAAATATTTTCCTCTAGTTTCGTTCACACGCGCGAGCAGCACGATGACACCTCGTCGGACGGCCTCTCTGCATTTGTCCTCGGTGGTTTATTAAGATTTTAATTGGCTGGCAACGTTTGACATTTACGAAGGACTGATGTGGGAGCGACGAGGAACGCACCGCTGTGATTATGGAAGAGCAGCCCAGGTAGGCATTTCATGTTGGGTATATTAAAACATTATATATATATATATATATATATATATATATATATATATATATATATATAATAATCTCTGTCGTCGCGTTGAGCCTCTTTAACGGGCCAGCCAGCCTGTATCGATTCCGCGTAAAAACACAGGCCCACACACAGCAGATTGGTATGTGGTTGCAGCTCCATCAGCAGCAGCTCCATCTGTCTGCTCTATTTCTCTCAAGGAACCCCCCCACCATTACCCCCCCACCCCCCCGTACGGCATGCCACCGCAGACACGGCCGATCTGTCCGCCGGTGCACCGGGTTCATCGATGCGGTCCGTTTCCTCGTGTCAGGTGTCGTTACACCATCGTATTGTTGCTGGAATGCCGGGACATTTGATGCTGCAAGGAGGGGGAGAAGGAGGGGAGGGGGTAGGGGGGCAACAGGGCAATGGTAATGAGCTGTCATGTCCGAATCAAACCCCACAGTCACCGGGTTTAAGGGGTCTTTGAAGGGGGGAAACCTGGGACACAGCGTCGTCGCTGTCACTGTTTTTAATACCCCCCCATCCGCTTGTAACAGCGGTGGATGGATGCATGCCGGAGGGGCTGCCATGTTGTATCCACCTGTGTGTTTCAGCTGTCTGTGAAGAACTGACTCTGTTTTGACCTTTTGATCCAGCTGCTGCTGCTTTTTCCATCTAATCCGAGAGCAGTTTAAAGGGTCATCCTCAAAATGTTCTGCTCTTCTCTGGAATACTGAGAGAGCCGTTGCGTTATGACTATTTAAATCCGGGCCAGGCACACACCATTCTTCCCTCCCCAGGTGGAAGAAGGCAACTGGCATAATTGTGAGAATAAAAGATTAAGAGTACACAAAATGGAAGAGCTCCCTCAGGCACTTATCTTCTCGGTTGTTTTGTAAATGGGCAAATCACATTCTTGTGCGAGATGCAGGGAGATTATCGCCAGGTTTAATCTGCGACAACTCGTCGTGCTCCCTTCCACGTTTCATCGTCGAGGAAACGGGTATCTGACTCTCGCATCCTGGTGACCTTGTTTTTGAGCCTCTAAAGTTCTTCAACTGATCCCGTGACCACACACGCACACAAAAGATTGCGTGCTAAGTCTGCGACAGGCGATTAACCACCCAGGCTTGTCCCCGCTCACCTTTCCACTGCACATTATTCATCGGTGTAAGGTAAGCGCTAAGCTGAGATCCTCAGGATGAACACTGTACACGTGAGTGTGGATTAGGATGTGTGTGTGTGTGTGTGTGTGTGTGTGTGTGTGTGTGTGTGTGTGTTTCATCTGCGATAGTGTGGAGCTGCTGAACAGGACACACAGGAGCAACATGTGCCGATCGCAGCCAGACGGACTCACTGGTTTCCCCTCACACTTAAACACAATTTGCCTTTTGATGAGTTGAGTAAATAAGGGTGGGGCTGTGTGTTTTTTTTATTTTATTGAGCTTACATGAGCTCCAACATTCAGTCGGCCGTGATTATGTTATGAAAATGAAGATCAAAGATCCAGTGTCATGCTGTAACTCTGCCGACTTCACCTGGCCCCAGATACGTGCTCAGCTGTTCCCCTTTGTTTCAGTGCCTCACATACGTTTTCTCAAAAGGCAGATGTAGACCGTATCAGTTTACCCGGTTGGGGAAGTTTTCTGTGGTGCGGTTTAGGTTCCCCATTCAAAGAACAGGAGTAGGAACTCACAGTAGCTTTCACAATTTCTGGTTTTGTGTGAACAACAGTCCAAAACCAAAATATATTCAATTTGCTATTAGACAGAAGAGCAAATAACCACTCAATCCCCAAGTGATCAGGTGGTTCTCTTTTTGACTGTAACCTGTAACAATCTTTTTACCCCGTTTCACCCAATGAATCTGTTTTACAACCCGCCATCTTGTTAATCTCCCGGTCCCGGTTGCTCCGCGCTACGTGTCCTCCGCTGACACTTGGAAACATGGAGCAGCTTGACGAGCTGTCTGCTGCGTTTCACTCACTGTGACCACAGGTCTGAAACCGGATCCGTGCAGCCCGGAAAAGATTGTGATCTTATTTTCAGAATGCTGCGTGATTGATTTGTAACTGTAAATTATGTTTCATAATGCATAACTGTTATTATGAATCATTTAGAAACTACAATACAATAGGATTTACAATATTGAAAGCAATGATACTTTTTTAAAGGCATTCTTTTCTTTGATTTTTATGATCATATTATGAGCTCATTTCCTGGACTTTCCTCTAAAAATTTCTATATAGTAGTTTATTAAAAGGAAACTACGTGTGAGAAGAGTATCTTTGGGGGCTTTGCTAACAACATGGAGCCAAGAGTTGAGAACCATAGGTTCAGTATTTATTACCAATTCTCCTATGAAATGTATTTTATGTGTAATCTGGGAAGTAATAAAGTTTGTGGGGCAAAAAAGGTGTCTGAAATGTAGTGATAGTAGTAAAAAGTGGTATAAACAAATATTTTCAACCCCAATTACTTAAAACTATACTTAAGTATACTATATATTTCAACTTTTCAGATATAATGTTAGTTGGTGAAACCATGTTGAGAGCCGTGTGACACAATCCCACCGCTCCAATAATTAAATGCAGGAGTTATTTTTAGGGGGGAGGGGCTTGCTGCTACAATCAAACCATAATAATCCTTCTGATGTCAAAGTTGTTAATCGTATGGCAATATCCGTTATTATGATCGCTGTAAGCGAGCACACCGCACACATTGTACGCTGCCATTGGGTAATCTGAGAGGCACACGTTTCAGAAGCGTATGCCGTTGATAACACAGGCAGGACTGGAGTTGCCAAAATACCTGTGATTGTGAAGCGAGTCAGGGACAAACCTGCTGCTCTGAGAGATGGCTTGCGAGTCCAGTTGTTGTCTGGAGCGAACGCGAGGGAATGATTCGCTGCAGGGGGGCTTCAGCGGGAGGATGATTAACCACACGGACGTGTTACTGAATGAGAACTCGCTCGGTAAACTCATGTGATCCCGTTTTGATAATGGTGAATGACGTTGTCGTCCATTTTTTCTATATTAGATCCTTAATAATCTCAGCAGTACAAATACAGTGTGAACATTTAATGGTGGAATAGAGACAAGATGATGCCCTTCACTTGAAAGCAGTTGATCGGTTCTAGGAGAGTCAGCTATTTCTAGACAACGTCCTCTCACAATGGCACTCAGGGGACCTGGATGATGTGGAGGGGCTACTAACTAAATCTGGAGCAGGAAAGCGTTCGCACCACACAGTCAACATGCTCAGCAGATGCAGGGGACCGAGTCTGGAAGCTCTTACTGTAATGACGGGGCTGGAGAGCTGATGGGTCAATGGGTGACGTGAACATAAACCACATTTATCTTTCGGCGCACGTTCAGGTTAGGCAGCAGTGCCGTTGGACCAAGTACTCGCATCCCTTTCTTTAAAAGGAGATGTATCATGATCATGTTTAAAACTGTGATATAGTCTTTTATATGGATTGAGTTTTGATAATTATAGCACAAGACAAGCTTTGTAATGACAAATTAAATGGAAAACTTAACGGTACAGGTTCTTGAGGTGAAGGTACCAATACCACAGTATAGAAACATCCCATTAAATGTAAAAGTCACGCATTTAGAAATTTTACTACGAATGCTGTATGTAAACAAGTTGTCTAAAGTATTTGTTCCTCGAGCGTTTGTCAGGTCATTTTGGAATAAAACTCCTAACGGGAGGAATTGGAAAGAAGGGAGCTTACCTCTGTTGGAGGCTCATAAATCGCCTGTAGCAACACTCGGACTGGTCAGGTTTTGACGATGCAGAAGACGTCTTGGAATAATAAAGACCATACGTGTGATACGACGGCAATTATTTCAACCCTTTGTCCTTAAATGATTCACTGTGGGCTCAACAGTGTTACAGGAGTGGGATGCTAAATGTATTTGCAAGTAAGTATTCATATCTTCGATCATTTTGGCATTTAACATGTAAGTGGCACTTGAATGTTGTATTTGGTCACGGTGCGGCATATTTTTAATGTACTCTACTCGTCTCGTTGATTTACAGCAATTATTTTATAAATGGATCATATGTTGAATGTAAAATCAATCGTTGTAAAAATGATAAAAAATCTCCAACGCTGAGGACTAGCGCTAGAAAAACATCCCTCCTTTACAAAGCGTCACTTTGCAGCGAGGCCAGTAGCCGCCACAAGGACGCCAGATGAGTAGCTGGAAAATGAACCGTCCATGAGTCGGCAACCACGACATGAGATCATGAGCCGGGACAACAGCGAGGTTAACCGCGGCGGATTTGGATTTATAAAGAGGGCGACTTTAATGTCGGGCCAGGAAGGCCCCGAGGGACGCACACACACACACACACACACACACACACACAGGGGGTAGCTTGACACTAGCTGATTTTTGGGATGAGAGGTTTGGGATGCGGAGCACGGATGCAATGGTACAAAACATGGAGGGGCAACTATGGGTTTGTGTTGAGTGTGGGGGGAGAAACAATGGCACGGTCTGTTCCTGACAGTGTGATCTCACAGCGGATCGGGCATTGAATTAGCACAATACAATAATTGTGCATGGTGATTTCAGGCAAGGAAACATGAACTTCTAAATTGCGGCCAGATTCGCGCACAGGCACACACACACACACACACACAGGTGTAACTTAAGCAATGTTAACCTGGCCACACTGAAGCTTGGAGACGTGTCGGTGCCCATGCTAAGCAGTAACCTTTTATACAGCAAACACACACACACAAACACAATATGCTTTTTAAAAAAAACAACGGACTACAGTGAATGCCTCCTTAATGTATCCGTCCTCTGCAGTTTGCAGTGCACAGTGACATTAGAAGGGAGCCAAGCTCCACAAATCTCTGCTTTTATTTGTCCGAGACCTTCACAACGTCCTGTGAGTGCGAGAGAGAGAGAGAGGGAGAGAGAGAGAGAGAGACTCCCACTATAGCACCGCTGTGCTGTAGTCCTGCATGACTCACCTCTTTACAGTGCGCTCCGTACATAGTGACACGGCTGCTCAGCATGAAAAAGCCTCTGACTAATGGGCTGAACTTTCATGTAAGCACGTGTTTTGTTTAAACAATTCCAGATTCTTGTCCCAACAGTATCTCCGCTTTCTCTTATTTATTTTTACTCATTTTTAAATACCATTTTCAGCTTTCAGTTGTTTTTTTGCAGTTACTGTAGTTCAAACTCATGGCATGGCCATAGGAAAATGCCACATAGTCTCAAGCGCGTGCTGGAACATTCCTGTGATCCAGTGTTGTGTTCAGATAGGTTGCGGGCAAATGGCAATTAGCCGTAACTTTGACCAAGTAGCACCTCTATGTTCTGTTCTGTTTTAGAGTCAAGCTGTCTCAGCAGAGGTTTGAGCGCTGTGATTGGCTGTGAGTGAATCATCATCATCATCGTCGCCGTCACTCTTCTCGGTATCAGCAGTCGGAACGATGCAACGTTTTTAAGGTTTTACAAGGGATGTAGAGACGTGGCTGTTCACCCGGGGCTCTAACGCATGTGATTGGTCTCATTGACTTGTTAATGGCTCTTTTGATTGGCCCGGTGTCTGTGCATGAATGTGGACCTTGTCCCTTCCCTGTTCCGACTGTCATCACCCTCCTCTCCTCCCCTGCAGGCTATTTTTTGGCTTTCCTTCCCGTGCCTTTGTATGTTTCTCTCAACCTTCGCGTTTGTTTACGCTGCCAAAATGAATCCCTGCGTCGCATTGTCGCGGACCGCTTTGAATACAGACCGCTGAAGGTGTCTATTTGTCTACCGGTTACGGTGACTCGCAATGGCAGAAAGCACCTGTGCCTTACAGGAGTATGGAGGACTGCCCCCTGATACAAGAGCAGCTGTTTGGCCTTTTCTCCACTGACCAAATGCAACCAGCAGCTTCTCTGATGGCTGCAGCATAGACGGACACAGAGTGTGTGTGTGTGTGTGTGTGTGTGTGTGTGTGTGTGTGTTTCTTCCAAAGAGGGGGGGCTTCAGCGCTCTAAGCTCGGCGACTGCCGCCGTGTCTCTCTGAACTCGAGCAGTTATTCCTCTGATTGGTTGTCTCCTAATAAACTTTTATATGGCTCAGTTCTTCCGATAGCGGCACAGTCACAACGCTCCTGACCCTTTTCACAGTGTCGGGAGAAATACAGCGCAGACGTTAGATGTGATGTGTTTTTGTACAACAACCTTGTTTCCGCGTCAGGCAGCTTTCCATCTTGGGGCGCGGAACAACCGCTCTTCAGTGATGATGTCATCGCTGTGACTCAGGGCCGCTCCTTCAAGGTAGTTACTTAGGGTGTGACGGGATTATTGGCATCTTAATGCGGTCAGTATGCTAAATTGATTCCGTCCATTAAGCCAAACGGGACCTCTCACATCTTTAGAGTGCGTTTTAGCACACAGTGATAACTGATGCATCGTTTGTTTCTTGGTTGATTTGGTTGATCCCCAAAACGACGTTGCTTTAACCACAGCTACGCATTTTTATTGAGCCTTTTCTGCGACCACGACAGGTTTGAAGACCTCTGATCCCATTGGCTCCACGGCCAGACCGGTGGCCAATCAGGCGACAGCCGTGTCCACCGAGGAGGGGGGACTGTGAGACGGGAAGACCCTTTGACCTCACCCGCACCGCTTCACCCGTCCCACTCTGACCTTCACCGCCATGTCGATACCCAGCGGCAGCCCGGAGAGGGAGGCCTCCGGCGGGGCCCCACTCTTGCTCGAGTGCCCTTCTTCTCCTTCCGGCATGGACGCGGACCCCCTGTCAACAGGCAGCCCGGTGCTCAGCCCGGACTCGTCGGCGCCGGCGGCCTCCCCGGCCGACTCGGAGAACTTGAGTCCAGATGAACTGGAGCTGCTGGCCAAACTGGAGGAGCAGAACAGGTGAGCTCATCCAGTTCAATGTAGTAGTTGTGGTGTATAAGCTTCAATACCGTAGGAGTAGATGCAATAATAAATCATAATAATAAATTAGGACCCGGTAGGCTTTGGATTTCTCTGTGTTTGTGTCTCTTTTTTTCCTTTCTACATTTAGTATTTTTTAGTCGTCCAGTTAATTAGCTAACTGATGGGACCGATGGGCGGAGCGAACGCTGAGGCCGTGCCGTAGAGGGACTTTCAGTACAGCCGCCCCTTCAGTTTAGGAGAATATGGGTTTACTTCAAGGAGGGACCGGCAGCATCCAAACATTTCTGCATCTCAATTCGGCTGCCACTCGTGTCAGAGCGAATGTGGGACGGAGTTCATAAATCTGTGTAACCCCGATTGCTGCACACGGCTTGTTAGGCGACCGCTTTGGATGATGATGTAGGACACTGACTTTGAGTATGAGAAGATTTGTTTGCCCCACTATCATTTAGCGTGCGGATGGATGGCCCTGTTCCCAGGGATTTCCTAGGGAAATGGTTAAATGGTGCATTTCCCAGCGCTTGCTGTTCCCGGTGAGCAGGCACCAAGTCTTTGGACAGAAAAGAAGAAGAAGAACAGGACTAAGATAATTTATACACACCCAGTTCACGATGGGGAACAAAATACAGAAAAGCATTAATCAGAGTGGCGTCCTGAGAACAATCCCATTTCTTCCAGTATCATTGTAATGAGTGTTGAAATCGTTCACGTAGCCTTGGTGCTTCTACATATCCTTTCAGGAAGCTCATCACTTAAATGTAACGTAATCACGTGGTTTCAAGTTTCATTTATGTTTAAGAAAGGGACTTTTCTACTCCATAGGTGAGGTTTAATCCCACACAAAGAAGAGCACCAACCATCAGTGTTGACTCGCCTTCGTTAACACGGCTTGTATTTTTCCCCATGTTTCATCTCTGCCTCCTGCTCTCCCAGACTGCGAGTAATAAGATGGTAATTAGAAAGTTAAAAAAAAACTAATTTAAAAGGAAAATTTGCTTATCCTCTTTGATGCATTTCATTAGCAGGTCGATGCCACTTTGATATCTGCACATGTCCAATGAAGCTCGAGCCAGCAGCAACAAGTCTAGAAACAAGCAGCTACTTACTTACTAGGATAAAAGGCTTCATATTCATTTATGCAGATATGTGTGATCTTTATCTCATCAACAACAACAAATATCTCTTTTTCCCCAAAAGCGTTCCTTTCTCTTATTGTTTTTTAGAAAACGTATAGCAAAATAAATTCAGACTATGCTCCTTTTTTACCTTTTCTGTTTCTATCGTAGCGAAAGCGTGTTAATGGAAAATCTTGATCGGTTGAAGATATGAAAGATTGATGAACCTGGATGAGTTGAAGGGCAACCAGGCCCCTCGAAATAACTGCGCAAACCCTCACGTCTCAGCCAAGGACTAAACTTTAGTTTCACGGAACAAGCCCCTGACATCGTCCCAATGTCCCACCTGGCTGGATGTGTTTACTCTCTACTGTGTGTGTGTGTGTGTGTGTGCGCCTGCTTTTATGAAACGCATTGTAGACGCGTTCCACCTAGTGCTCATCGACCGTCCCTTCCTGCAGGCTGCTGGAGGCCGATTCAAAGTCCATGCGCTCCATGAGCGGCTCGCGCCGCAACAGCGGCTCCTCGCTGGTGTCCAGCTCCTCGGCCTCGTCCAACCTGTCTCACCTGGAGGAGGACACGTGGATCCTGTGGGGTCGCATCGTCAACGAGTGGGAGGAGTGGAGACGCAAGAAGGACAAACTCCTGAAGGTGGGGGCCGGATATAAACACATATATCCACATATATGTGTTTGTCAGAAACATGGAGCTCCGTATTGTCTGAGAGCTCCAGCTTTGTTTTCACTACATGTGAACACAGTAAAATGAAAGAGCAGACTGTTTCCAAATGTTAACACTATCAGGATCAGACCTCGCCAATGGCTTGGAGTTGTACCGCACCAACACAGTGCCCTCTCCGCCCGCGCCTTTGAGTCTGCAACTCCGAATAAGAGGAATTCCGGTAGGGGAGGAGAAGATGAATGAGGCCGGGGCAAAATGACACATGAGCAAACTCTACTTACAGACAGGCTTTAATGATGATGATCATGATGAAAAACATGAGTAGGTGAAAGAGTGGTGAAGGAATTGCTGCCATACGACATGATGAACCTTGGGGCTGTAATTATGCCATGATACAAAATTACCCATGTAAACACATCTATTCATTATCCCATAATTGATTCTGCCTTCTCTTTGCTCTTCTTCAAGAGATGCTTAAAATAGCTTGCCTCTCTAAAAACGCTTCCCCGATGTCTCTCTCTCTGCGCTGCAGGAGTTGATCAGGAAGGGCATCCCTCACCATTTCCGGGCCATCGTCTGGCAGCTGCTGGGCAACGCCACCGACATGCCGGTGAAGAACCAGTACTCGGAGCTGCTGAAGATGTCGTCCCCGTGCGAGAAGCTCATCCGCAGGGACATCGCCCGCACGTACCCCGAGCACGAGTTCTTCAAGGGCCAGGACAGCCTGGGCCAGGAGGTCCTCTTCAACGTCATGAAGGTGAGCTTCCCCTGCAGGGCAGCACTTCTGAGTCCACTCCAAATGTTGTGACAACTCAGGACAGTTTCCTTAATAACAAATATAATACCCCTGCAATGTTTTTAATGCCACATATAAATACATTCATTTTCATACCACTATGTAGCCAGAGCTAGATTTACTAAGATATACAACAGAGGAAGAAGCTCAAAAACAATGTTAGACGTAGCTGCATATAATCAGCTTGCCCTTTTGAAAGGTGATGCTGGGGAGAGTCATGAACAGGCTGCGATAATCATCTCTCGCTGGCCAGTGTTTCCTTCCGAATGTCATTTTATTCATCAGCCCGGATGGGAAAACGTGTAATGTGGAGATGTGTTGTCCGCAGTCATGGAAACAAGCTGGTTCATCGTGTACACGTCACTCAAGTCTCCTGGTGGCTCTGCTCAGCAGGAAATGAAAGGACCTCCGGGGACTTCTTTGTAGCTGACTGTTTGGTCTGGATTACAAATGTCATCAGTGCGACTTTCTATAAATTGTGTGTGTGTGTGTTTGTGTGGTTTCAGGCATACTCTCTGGTGGATCGAGAGGTGGGCTACTGCCAAGGCAGCGCATTCATAGTTGGTCTGTTGCTCATGCAGGTAATGATCAAATATGTAATCTTTTAAAATGATCTGTAAAGGGGATAATTTGCCTCGTTGGAATCATTCCCCGCTAGTCTCTGACCGCTGGACAAACAGTTGATTGTGTTGCAGGATTTGGTTGCGAGGTATTTATGTGGTCTAGAGGTGGATGATGAATAACAACCGCTGTATAATAAACCGCTCAGCGTAAGCGATGTCTATTTGTTACGAGCGAGGGAGCCTTACACACCCGTCTCTCCTCCTCCCAGATGCCCGAGGAGGAGGCGTTTTGTGTTTTTGTGCGCCTGATGCAGGAGTACCGTCTGAGGGAGCTGTTCAAACCCAGCATGGCCGAGCTGGGCCTCTGCATCTATCAGTTTGAGTACCTGCTACAGGTACTGAGTCTCTAGTCTCCAGCTTTCCTCCACAGGGGGGCAGCAGAGGACTCCCTTGTATCGCCATCCCATTACTTTCTGTTTGAAATGTTATTCAAGGCTTGAAATTCATTTTGCTTTTTCCTCTCAGGAGCAACTTCCAGAGCTGAACGTCCACTTTCGATCCCAGAGTTTCCACACGTCCATGTACGCCTCGTCCTGGTTCCTCACCCTTTTCCTCACCTTCCTGCCTCTGCCCGTCGCCACCCGCATCTTCGACATCTTCATGTATGAGGTGGGAGACATTTTGAGCACGAGTGTGTGTCTGACTGTGTTATCATTCGGTTTACTGATATATTTTTATTCCACTAAAAACATGCGTACAACCCGTCTGTAGGGCCTAGAGATTATCTTCCGGGTGGGCCTGGCCATCCTGCAGTACAACCAGACGGACCTCATTCAGCTGGACATGGAGGGCATGTCGCAGGTAAGCAGCTGCGGCTTCGTGCCGTTTGCTTCAGGAATGATTTTCAGCGGGCAACGAACAAACTGAAACAGTCACAAGGAAAGGAATCAAATATGAATGAGCATTCTGCGTTGCGCTCGCTAACCTTTTGTGTTTTTGTTTTCTGCCAGCATTTCCAGAAGGTGATCCCCCACCAGTTCGACAGCTGCACAGACAAGCTGATCCTGAGGGCCTACCAGGTCAAGTACAACCCCAAGAGGATGAAGAAGTAAGAGGGCTCATTGACCAAGTGTGTGATTATGCTTGACGCTGCCCAGTAGCACTTGTACTTCAGGTTTCTACTGTGCAATTCAGATTAAAATGGACCACCAATCAAAGCGTTTAAGTGTCAAGGCGATGCATAATCCTCTGTTGTTTTTGTGTTTTAATATTTTATAAGACTTGAGAAGGAATACACCACAATCAAGAACAAAGAAATGGAAGAACAAATTGAGATCAAGGTGTGTCTCCTCATTTGTATGATGTGCATCATATGAATCTTACAATAAACGCTTTTAGTAGGTTTAACAAAAACAAAAAACAAAAAAACATAAATACTGATATTGTCCTTCACCTCTCTTTTCAGAGGTTACGCACAGAAAACCGCCTGCTGAAGCAGAGGATTGAGACTCTGGAGAAGGTAAGAGATCCGTTTACATGCTCTAATAAATCCTGTTTCTGCAGCACCATTGACAACAAACGGCAGACACGCACGTTGTCTAGGGACTGTGTGTGTGTGTGTGTGTGTGTGTGTGTGTGTGTGTGTGTGTGTGTGTGTGTGTGTGTCTCCTGAGTGATCTCACTGCTGCCTCTCTTTAGTCACATGCCTCTCTTATTCGGTTTCAAACAATTCCTCAACCTGTGGTCCCGTTTCTTTCTCTTCTTCTCTGGCTTTGTTGTGGTTCGTCCTCCCCGGTCTCCCACCTTCCGTCGCTCTCTTTTCATCTCTTTATTTTTTCACCCTCTTGTTCCTCCCCCGCCACTGCGTCGTAGGAAAGCGCCGCTCTGGCAGACAGGCTGATTCAGGTAGAGTACTTGTCAACCACTTTCCCACGGACCTCGCTGTCTTCTGACCTACTCACACCTTCCTCCTCCTCCTCCCTCTGCTCTCAAGCACTGCTTCAGGCCCCTCTTCTAAACATCCGCCAAAAGTGCATGAAAGAATATTTTTGAATATCTGTTGAGTCCACATTACATCCCTGAATGCATGGCCACTTATCCATGAGGTCGATTCTAATCCAGTCTGATGAGGTTGTACAATCCCTGCATGTGGCATGTAGAGGTTTAACGTGTTGCCAGTGCTGCTGTTATTGTGAATCACCAAATCTGAAATGAAATACCCTCAGCATTTTGGGAAATAAGCTCAATTGCTTTTTCATATCTGTACTTTAAACACAAAGCTAGGGGTAGGGTAACTTAGCGTGAAGACTGAAAACAAGGAGAAAGAGCTGACTTATCCCTCTTCAAACGGCCCATTGGGGTTCTACGGTGCCCTAAAAAGACTTGTACCTTTTTTTTCATTTATTCCTGAGTGGCTGCTCGGACAAAGCCAGGCTAACATGTTTCCAGTCTTCATGCTAAGCTATGCTCATAGACAGCTGTGAGAGAGGTGTGGGATCTTCTCAGCAGGCTCTCTGCAGGAATTTCCCCAAATGTCAAACTCTGTCTTTACTGCACAGCACCGTAAAGCGTTACGCCGTTCCCCCAGACGCCCAGAATGACCCTTAGTGCCCAGCATGGATACATCGTCTGCGCTTCGGAGTCAAAGCGGCTGGTCTTGACTCTGTGGCCTGCTGTTCCAGGGTCAGGTGACGAGGGCGCAGGAAGCGGAGGAGAACTACGTGATCAAGCGGGAGCTGGCGGTGGTGAGGCAGAAGTGCAACGCGGCCAACGAGGGCCTGGAGAAAGCGCAGGACACCATCAGAGAGCTGCAGCAGCAGACGGTAAACGCCGACCCGGACCGGGCACGAACGCTGTGGGAGCAGAGAGGAAGGCGGCAGACTGAATGTCGTCTTCCCTCACATACGCCCACCAGCGGGTTCCTGTAGTCAGATAGTTTCTCTGAGCAGAATAAGTTCATCATTCACTTTCTAAAATGGTTGATTGAATACATTTTTCAGTAGTTTCAAGTTGCTTTACAGGGGGAGACAATAAAGAAAATGTAGGAAAAATATACATTCAAAAGGCACAAACCAACATTTTCAGATTTAGAAATGTAAAGGTGTAAGTGGATATTTTTCTCCCATGAAGCTGACTAGAGACGCTTCCTTGATATTGTGCAGATGTCATTCCATCCACAAACTCTAATCTTTAGGCGCTTTTGACAATGATTCGCTCTCTGTTCACTTTTCATACTTCAGTGTGAAACCAGCAGGAGTGAATATCTAATGACTCATGGAGGCGAGCTTGATGCCGAACACAAGGCTTCAAAGCGTCAATGGCTGACCTCGTCTTACGGAAACAAAATCCTGAACGATTCTTTACAAATGAGTAACTCAGTCATGTCAGCAAATGAAACTCCTGTGGGACAAAACCTTAATATCGGACTTCTGTCTTCTAAAAAGCTGCACGCAGTGAAGGAGGAGTGAGCGAATCACGAACCGAGTACATCTTGCGTTGTTAAACACGAGATATCGTGCACTTTAAATGATGTCATTGTGATTTCATTCCAGCTCAGATCGCTTTCATTCATCACCCACCAGAGTTTACCCACCTCCAGACACTCCCACTCCTCTTTGATAATCAAACCTGAAAGAGACAAAGCGAGAGTCTTTATCGCATGCTATATGTACGTATATTTGATGGTTTGGAAACCATTTTTCCTCTAAGTTGTCTATCTGAGCTGCTCCTACACCATTAACGTTTTCTAGTGTAACTTTGATGTGGGTAAATGAAAATGTACAGTGAGATCACTCTGCGTCTGTGGGAAAGCTTCACACCAAATGCCTTTTTTCATTAGTCTGACGTTTGACCCCTTGACCCCCCTCTGCCTCCCACTTCCATTGAACTAATGCTCCCTGTAACACCAGCGATGTTTGTTTCAGTACACGGAGCAGTTTGTGAGCAACCTGCAGAACCAGCTGGAGCAGTCCAAGCTGCGAGAGGCCGAACTACAGGGAGCCCTGAAGGAAATGCAAGACAAGGTCCTGGACCTGGAGAAGGTGACCTAACCGACCTCGATCTGTTTGTGTGCGTGTGTGCATGTGTGTGAGAGCGAGAGAATCTAGTGTGAAAGATGAGCATGCAAAGGTGACAGCGAACGTGTCAAAGACCCTCATTCCCCCATCCTGCTGCGAACTCAACAAAGACAAACAGAGACACTTCAAGCTTTCGGTTTTAAGTCACGAGGTGGTGGCGCATAACTTGTTTTTTGTATTAGGTTAGGTTCTAGTTTGTCGATCAGCTGCTTTGTCCCTGTCTGATATCTGAACTACTGGTTTGAATTTAGTTCAGCCATTTGCCATCATCCCCAAAATGGAATCTACTCACTTAATTTCTTAAAGTCAAATCTACTGACCATTTAAAACAATTCATCTATTTTCATGGTTTGATCAACATTTTGGGTGTGCAATAATTTGGTTCATGACCAAATTCACTGACAACCTTCCAATCAGGGTCAAGTGCTATGTTCAGTGAATATGAGCAAACGTTAGCATGCTAACACGCTAGCATCCCGTTTAGCTTTTAGCCTTACTGTGGCTAAGCAGAGCCTCACCGAGCTGTTGCCGTGGCTGCAGGCGTGTTGCTAAGCAGCGGTTTCTCATGCAGAAGAACACGTGTCTTCCCGATGAGAACAACATGGCGGCTCTGCAGGAGGAGGTGAAGCAGATGAAGCTGAGGGAGCTGGAGACGCTGCACTCGTTCAAAGAGATGCAGGATTCTGTCACAGAGCTCAACCAGCGCTGGCAGGTAAAACACACACACACACACAACTGCTGTTGTTATATCCATAAACTCCGGGTGTGCAACGGCAGGAGGGCTACACACCTGTGCTGCGCTCTCTGTGATTCCTGCAGCACCACATGTCCCGCGGCAGCAGCACGGGTGGAGGGGGGCGGCCACTGGAAGGAGTCGCCAAAGAAGAACGCCATGAACGAGCTGCAGGACAAGCTGATGACGGTCCGACTGAGGGAAGCCCAGGCTCAGGCGGAGCTCCGAGAGGTCAAGCTAAACGCTCTGCAGCTGGAGAGCCAGGTCAGTCCGTCCCAGGGGCACACAAGCAAAGCACATGTACGCATGTTCCATCGCAGCATGCTGTCACTGTAAATCAGGGGTTTTGCACTGTTGGTCCAATAAAATTAGCCATTACAAGACGTGATCTTAGGCTCTTTTGGGCATTTTGCATCTCACTGGCTGAAGGATTCATCTCTGTAATTTATCAAAAACCAAATATTTGTTGGCGCACTGCTCACCCTCCCCCATTTGACTTCCCTGACTCCAGAACCAGATCCACAGCAAGCTGATTGGTCGAAACGATCAGGAGCGCTCTGCCCTGCAGGACCGGGTCCAGATGCTGTCCAATCAGAACAAAGCTCTCCAGGCCCAGCTCAACGAGATGAAAAGGAAGCAGTCAGAGTCCGACTGCAAGGTCTGAATAGGGGGGGGGGCAGGAGGGGAGGAGTAACATGGGAGAGCAAACTTTATCTGATTCAGCTTAAGGAAACATAAAAGTAAAGATGAGATTCTAAGGATTGAAGACTGGATCTCAGGAGTCATCCTGAGATGAGCAGAGTCAACGGTGAAGGATGTGAAATGTAGGACAGAGCAGGATGTTGGACTGTATGTTTCACCACTAAAATCCAACTAACTTTTGTCATCCCCATGATGTCTTCTCTTCCCCCCTCATGCATGCAGAGCAAAGAGGAGGTGATGGCGGTGCGACTGAGGGAAGCAGACAGCATGGCCGCCATGGCTGAACTCAGGCAGAGGATTGCTGATCTTGAGATACAGGTGTGTGTGTGTGTGTGTGTTTGTGTGTGTGTGTGTGTGTGTGTGTGTGTGTGTGTGTGTGTGTCACCGTGCCTGCAAGGATTGTACTTACCTAAAGTGTGTGCTTGTAGATATTGACGTCTGTGTTTTTACAGAAGGAGGAAGGGCTGATCCAGGGCCAGCTGAACCACTCTGACTCCAGACAGTACATCAACGAGCTGCGGGACCAGATCGCTGAGCTCAAGAACGAGGTGCGACGCACACGCCAAACAGGAGCGTTGACTGGATTTCATTACATGATGAATAACGCCGAAATATGGTGCCACATGCAGTTATTAAGTTGAAATGAACTGTAAAAACCCGTCTTTAAAGGATCGCTTTTACACCACCGTAAAAACAGGATTTATTGTTTTGATTGGTCAGCTGTTTCGCCGAACGGTAGATGCAGCCGCTAAAAGTCAAATCAGACCTATGAGTGTTTTGGCTTTCAGAGATGTGCAGGTCTGGAACCAGTGTGTTTGTGAAAACAAAGAACAGATGCTAACCCTGTGACGGAGGATTTGAAATGTTCTTTAATTAAGCGTATCTTACGCTATCTTGTCCTTAGGGTGTAACGTGTGATGTACTTTGGTCACAATAGTGTAACTAACAAACGCAAAATTTCTTTTGTTGACTAGTGAGTTCTGCTTCAAAATGGCGTGCAGCCATGAGACACACAAACAGTGAGTGTAGACACATGCAGTTTAGCCAGCCACCACAGAATAATCTCGTCATCTACATGCAGCCCCGCAACAGACACCACTTCCACCCGGACACCCCCACTTTTTTTTTTTTTCTTCAGCCGTGTGGTTTCTACAGACTGCAGTTCCCACCATCTGTTTCTGTGGGGTTTAAACGTAATGGCAATGCCAGTTCTTCTGATTTCAACAGTTTTGTGGGTTGATTTAAATTGAATGTCCACTTGTTCTATGAAAACATCCCGCCGTCTCCCCAAACCCCCCCCCCCTCTACCCGCTGCCCCTGTTTTGAAGAAGAAAACAAAATACTATTTAAGTATACTAAGTTTTTTTGGCCAAAACAAAGTTTGGGGGTTTCATTCAGAGAGTTGCAGTGCGTGACTGAAGGGTATGAACTTTTAATTGTGGGCGGATGATGAGGCTGCCCTGCCCTTTACTACTCCCCACCTGTTTTTCTTTCTTTTCTTTTTTTTTCAAGGCAGCAGTTTTTCAAAATGACTCAAACTTGCGTGTGTACAAACGAGAAAGCAATGAACCTTTTGGAGAAATCTCAGTGAAGTTGTGTAAAGCGACCATGTTGCAGCTGAGTCATAATGACGGCGATGATGCATAATGACCGATTTCACAATATGCTGATGACTTCACGATACAAAACTGATAAATTCATTTAATGAATCGCAAAAACAGTCTAGAAATGGCTTATCTTTGTTTTTTTTCTGTAGCTTGATGAGCAGTCTAAACATTTCCATTGGTTAACCACCGTTTTCCCCTCCCCTCTAGCCTACAAGCTACCTGTGCGTCTGTGTGTGTGTGGTGGGGGGGGAACTAAAACCTCTGAGATTTTCTGTCTTTGTGGTACATGCAAGGTCAACACGCAGACTGCACACACTTGGTAGATAAGACATCTGTATGCTGCTCTCCGACGGCACCCGGCTAATGCTGGCTTTATTTTTTTATTTTGTATCTCGGCCTCCCACCGGCCTAACTTTACCTCTGCTCTAGTTATACAGTCTCAAATGGTGGGGAGGAGGAGTCAGATCAGTGAGTTTCACGGAGAGGAGGAGGGGGAGGGGGGGATTCACACACACAAACCTGTTGACACAAAGTGCCACTGCCTGACATTTAATGCTTTTGGTGTCTCTAATAGATTTAACACATTTGATCGACTACTGAGCCATATCCTCTGGAAAGTACCCGATAAAGCAAGCAAGTGTGTGTGTGTGTGTGTAAATCCGCCATGTAAAGTAATCCTCCCAAATAAACGCCATTTATTCCTATTTTGTTAATGCTGCCAGCTGCTAGCAAAGCACATACAGAAAACCCACAATTATGCCTGTAGTTTCTTTTCTTTTTCTTTTAAATACCACCAAAGACAGTGGCAAAGACGATGCCTAAAGTAAAGCCATCCTCTTTGTATTCAGATCCGGCAGCTGCGAGGGCCGAAGGCGGCCCCCGGCTCCAGGCTCGGCAGCGGAGGAGGGAGCACCAACTACCAGGACCTGTGTCTGGCCAGCCCCGCCTCGGCCGAGGGAGACTACCTGAGCTCGGACGAGGACCTCCTCCCCAGCTCGCTGCCTCCCGGCGCCCTTTACCCCGGCCTGTCCGGTCCGTGCCACCAGTCTGCCCGCCTCGACAGCGAGGGCAGCACGGACAGCGAGGTGGAAGAGCGGGCTCTGACACATCCGGACCCACAGCAGCTGTACGGCGGCATGGTGTGCGCCGAGGCACTGGACAACTGAGCCCGGAGGGGAAGAGGGGCAGGGGGGAGGGGGGTTCAGTGGATTTTCTTTTTTTTTTGAGCTAAAGAGACTCTGAAGCTTGACCGAACGGGACCGCTACTGAAAACCGGGGCTGCCTCGTCCAACCCCGTCCTCCGCCTCGTTTCCGGCGTTTTCCTTGTAACTTGATGAACGCCTGGCGGCATTGATCGGACCCGTTCTAATCGTCACCGCTGGTGTGGTCTCTCCTCTCCTCTCCTGTTACCATCTCCTCCCCCTTGTTCCCCGATCGCTGTCCCATCCCGTGTTTCCCATACGAGAGGAAACCTAAAGCCTCGCGTCTTGTTCCCTCGTGTAACCGGGCAACCACCCAAACACAAAGACGTGACACGCAACCAAACAAAAGAGGAGGGACACTGGACCAGCAAGACTCTTGTTTCCTCTCGCTGCTCCACATCTACCACTAGACCCGATCCCGTGACTGTGACAAGGAGAGAGACCGGGGTTGGTCAGAAAATAACTCTCCCTAAAAACTGACTGGTTCAGAGTTAAACAACCTCTCTCTTCCCTTTTTGAGCTCTCGTAAGGAAAAACGCACAAAAGAAGTGGGAGACATTACAGGGGGCGAGTATGAAAGAGGGAGAGAGGTGCAGTGTAGGAATATGTACACATCAAACTATACAAGATGGCATCTATCATCGTGTTACTTTACCATACTAAATGTGTGCGACGCCATGCCAGTTAATGTTCACCCTAACCTCCATGCTGCCAAATCTTTTTTTTTTTTAGTTTTATTATTATTATTTATATGTTGTAATTTATTTTGATATTTTTATTCTATCTTTTATACATCTATATGAAACTATAGGAGTGTAGAGATACCGACAGAGGCCAAACTCTATCCCCCGTCCTTTGTGCCAACTAGTCGCCTTTTACAGGCGAGTTTCAGAGACGGAAATGTGCTGCTATGATTTGCAATTTACTTTACCTAATCTCTTTTCTTTTTTTTTTTCATGCAATCTTAATGAGATGAACATGCCATCTCCTCCCTGGAGATTCTCAAGTTTCATCAATGATGAACGGGTTTCTCCCAAACTCTGCATGATCATGGTTTACGTGTGTGTTAGTGCAACAGTTTGACATTTCAGGGCATTCATTTGCTTCCCTGCTGAGAATTACACGAGAGGAGTGGGACCCTTCTGCCATGTTCAGTAGTGATTAATTAGTGATTAAGTAATGTCAATAACGACGGCAAATGACGGTAGAGCAGCTAGAAAAGAAGTAACCCGGACAGGAGTCGTGGTATCAAGAAGTCTGAGGCCATTAGTCATGTAACTTCTGTACTTTAGCAACACCAATACCATGAAGTTATATATTGCTTTGTAAAGGTCCCAAACCACAACCGTTACCCCAACCTGGTTGTTTCCTGTGAAGTTTAGACTTAAAAGAATGCATGCATGTAAGAAATGCATGCATGCAGGTAAATAGTACTGCTGCACATGTAGGAATATGTGGGGGGAAATGAAGGAATTTTCATAAGATATCATTTCATATCATCGCTTCATAACAGACGGACAACAGTGTCTGTCTGTTAACTATGAAGTTAGTTCTTTCAGTGCAGTTCCAAAAATGTCCGACGGTTCCTTTTTAAATCGGTCCCATACGCGCCTAAAGTAACTCATAATCAGCGCTGATCCGGAACCAACCATTCATGCGCTCGTACCACTTTTAGACCGCTAAAACTGCAGCAAGGAGCGGCTCATATCGTTAGTATGCCAACAGAGTGTGCAGGTTGGAAAATATTTTACATATCAGACATTAAAGTATTCTGAGCTGGAAAAAAAAAGTGTGTAAAAATATATGACGACGTATGGAATAAAAAATGCACCTGCAGCATAACGAACATGGATAAGCTGTATCACTTCGACTGAAGCTGGTGAGTGTGGATAGTTTTATCAAACAGGGTGTCGTCTGTAGAGCAGTGATGGTGAAGTGATGTCTTCACCGGTCAGAGGCCATGTGGATGAATGGATTTGAGGTCGGATCATTTCTGCCTTTTCTTATTTCTTATTAAAGTCAGCTTTTCACCCGGGCGTTTTCTGAGTACTGCGCTCCGAGGTTATCCTTTCTGACTTTGTAATGGACTTCTTTATTCTACAGACTCATGTTGTAGGACTTTGTCTAAATTCTCCTGAAGGCCCACTTTTGTTTCTAACTTTGTCGTGCAATACAAGGAATTCTAAAAGTGAGAAGTACTGTATACTTGAATGCATCTTCCAGCGATGGCTATCAAAAAGCTAAAGAGGATGTTGGTTTGCCAACCATAGTGTTGCAAATAACAGGCTTTTAGTGGTCGTTGGTGGGTGTCCAAATTAACGTTGGAGTCGGTTTATTTTTATCCTATTTCTCAATTCGACGCATTTACTCTGCCTCTTTTAAGGTATCGCTTTCTTAGTTAACAGTCTTTCTCTTGAGGGATTCAAAGGACTTACATGAGTGATGCGTGAGGTATCATTGGATCATGAGTTGACACGTGTTGACTGTTGACTCTGTAAGAATCGCTTGCTTCTGGCAATTGCCAGAAGCATCGCAACTGACATCTTTAAGGATTGAAATTTTTCTGTTTGGATTCCAGTTAAACAATTGAAATGCTTTAAGTCATTGTAAGAAGGACGGATCATCCCGACATGAACTCCAATCTGGATTCCTTCAACAACACATCTGTACACTGCTGTCGAGTGATGGTGCTCTTGTTCTCCCCGCTGTCTAAATACAAAAAATCTACTGTGACGAAACATTTTTGATATTTTTGGAAATTACTTTTGAATAATTTTTGTAGCTCTCATCTTTAACGTATTATAAATTACCATCAGTACTCCCGCTAACACCATTACATGAGAGGGTCATGATTAGACATCATAACGTGCCATAATAGTAGGTAGTTTACACACTATACTGAACAACTTAATGTGTGTTTAACGAGGGTTTCAGCCCATCATTAAACAGCCATGTGATATAAATTGAATATTGCGTGTACTGAAAGATCCCACCGCGTTGCTCCGGATGTGTCATCTTCAAACTGATACACGATCGGGAGATAAGATGATGTTGTGCAATCACAGCGTGTGTCACATGTGAGGTCTTCCTGGTTAGTCACGTGTTTCATTTCTCAGATCCATGTGCCGGTTGTGACGCCCGTTCAATGTCCGCAGCGCCATACCCAGAAACTCTGCCCGCCCGCTCTCTTTCTGTCCTGCAAGTCAACTGATGTTATCTAATATATTAAATGAGATTATATAGATTCCAGTATGATGGGGGGAGAGAAAATACTTTTCAGTGTTCTGTATCCTTATGAATGATACAAAATAAACTTTGACAATGCACCTTTGCAAAAGCTTGCTTGTTTTGTTGTTACTCAGTGAATTATATTCACTCAAATCATGAACATTATCTTCGTGTGGCTTGGCTTTGTTAAGTGTACATTTGATCATCAATACATGCACCATGCACCAGACAAACGGGTTGTAAAGGGGTAAAAGAGGTTAGTTGCAATTGGGCCAAAGCGTCTGCCTATTAAGTCACATTGGATTTCATAAAATTAACACAGTGAACCCCAAATCACAAAATGCAATGCTAGAAATTAGATTAGCATATAAGGAGTTTCCACTCATTGCCAACTGCATAAATTCTGTCTCTGGCCCAAACGTTTGCCGTCATGTTCAGTTTTAGAAAGCTTTTTTCGGTTAAGACTGTTCCTTCCTGAGTAAAATGAACATGAGTGGCAGCCATGATAAGCGCTCAATAAATTCTCTAAATGTTAATGAAAAGATGCTTATCTTATCTCATATTGCCTCTTAGGAGTTAATACAATGCAACTGCCACCTCTCTCAGTCAAACCGAAAACTGCAGTGAGGGGTCCTCTTTGCTATTTGACCGCAGCTCCAATGATGCAAGACAAGATTGGCTGCTTTAGTCACGAGTAGTGTGAACGCAGCAATAACGTTGTATATCTAGACGAGCATTTTTTTGGACACCTTTGCCTGTTCTTGGAATGAAATCGTCACTGAATTATCTGCCGTATTGAGCGTACTTCTCCTACTAAGACTTATGTTTCTGATTAAGACGTTGACTTGCACAATATAATAGTACTAGTTTTGTTTAATTTTTATTAAAGACTCAGTTGTCCCTTTTTGAACAGCTGACTGTAGTTAGCAGTAATCATTACTCTGATTGATATATATGCATTTCCTCAGAACTTTTTTCAGCAGATACCCATTGAGTGTTTTTGTCAGTTTGACAACATGTTGGGCTTGACTCGAAATAAGCTGCACTTCCCATGTTCACTTGTCACTGCAGTGATGTGGCTCGTGTCATTTTTTTTTTTTAATCCTTTTTAACCTCGACACATTTTATTCACATTTCCTCTTGCCGTGTCTCTTCCTCGTCAGTCTTCGGTTATTTTTCATCAGCCGGTTTCTTTTGAACTAGACCTCCATAGTTATTTTGTAACAAGTGTTTCAACTGTAGTGTGTCGACATTTTCAGAAGAATTTTCAGCAACGTCGATCACCACACTCTTCCTCTCTCTCACGGTTCTGTTTTCCACTAGATAAATATGACACCCGGATTAGTATATTCTGTGCACCGCTGCCACACATCCATCCAACAATCTGCACCAAAATAACGTTTGTGAATGATTGCTGAAAAATGTACAAGCTTTAGAAGTAGTGCTGAACAGATTTGGGGCTGCCGTGAGTGCAGCATTTGGGTTTGTGTGTGAGGAAGTGCTGTGGTTGTCAGATAAAACACTTCCTCGTCCTTCGTTGCTCTCATCATCACATCGACCAGCAGAGAACATCGACGGCTTATAATTCACCTCACATGTGAGACACAACCTCACATCGTCTGATAAGGCTTTTATCTCAAGTTCGGGATGTTCAGAAGGATGTAAAAATCTGGTGAGTATTTGCATATTTGTTTTAAATAATGAACCTCATGTTTCAGATTGACAGCTACAATTGGCTCTTTTTCATTCAACATTTTCTAAATTAAGAAACACAATTTTCTGCTGTAGATTCTTCCTTAAGTTAGAGGTTAAATGTCAGACAAGGATTTGGTTAAAAAAAACTTTTAAAATAATTATTGCAAAAGTAGTGATCTTTGATTCATGTATGAATTTATATGATAATCAACTTGTTATGTTATTCACCTCAAAGATGTGGCCATGTGGATCTTTCTCTTTAGCCTTTTCCATTCAGTAAAAATAAGCAGAAATTGCTTTTTAAAATTTTTAATGAAAATGCATCGGGTCAAAGTATCCCATATCGAATATTATAAAACATAAACACAATCTACATATTGATATGAATGGCTTCCCAAAGCTGGCTGTTGATATTTATTTAAATTTGTTTTTCCGTGTTCTGCATAGATTTGAATGACATATATTCTACCCTGATATGATTGTTGGTGTCATGATGTCAGAGGCGATGTTTGTGGTGAACTAAGGTCTGAATGTCAGGTTTGGGTCGCTTCATTTGCGCATTAAATGCAATTAAACAGAGGTTCAAGAGATCTCACTAATTAGTTTAGTTTGAGCCTCTGCGGACTGAAGAGCATTGGTCAGGCGAACCGCAGATTGACAGAAATAATTTAAAAGACAGAAAGAAAGTAGTCATTTGGTTGCATGCACAGACACACGAGAGAGGTGTGCAAGAAGAAAACCTTGGCAAGAGCGCCCCTGTGTGAAAACGTCTGCCCAGGATCAGCATCCAGTGTTAGAGCTTGCAGCTGGAAAAGAACTGCACAAATCCAAATGTGCAAAGCTGCATGGGGCCAAACAATGGAAACAAGAAGTCTAACTTGAACGTCACTAAATAAAGGCTCTGATACTCAAGTGAATCATATATTATAGCATATCCTTTTTTAATTGGTGTTATTGTTTAATCTGTGTATTGTTGTTTTGCCAGCAGGAAACTATTTAATGTGTATTTCTGCTGCCATGAGAACGATTGAAGATGAACTTGTATTTTTATGGTCTTTGGTAACACATCAATGTGCTAAACTGTCAAACCATTCCTTCTAATTTGGATTTCATCACCAAAACTGTAACTACTTATTTTCCTTAAACCACTAGATGATTTTGATTTACGGCTGTTGTTCCTATCAATTGAGGGATGCCCCGTTCTTTCTTGGTGAAGCGAGGAGGGCTTCACGACGTAGGGAAAAAGATGGGACCCCGGGATACTTCCCTGGAGTACTCCATATCAGAAACACCAGATTATAATGCAGTGGCCAACGCCTTACTACAACACCACCTTCCTGCTTCCAGTCCTGAGCACATTCGGCCATGCAGCCCCAAATACTATGGTGGGTGACGACCTTTTACTTTTTATTTTTTATTTTTATCTCAAGCATAACTTTACAGTCGGAGAAAATACACAATGCACAAAATTGTTGCAAGCACAGACATTTTTTTTGTGAAGTTTGTATGAAATTGTGTGTGCTTTTAATTTGTATGATGCGACATACATTATTAAATTATTCAAAATCGTGTCAATCCAAAGTTTTGAGTTTCGTGTTTGATAAATAGCTGCCTGTTTATGTGTTTTCTCAGGCTGTAGATCTGCTGAGCCGTGCAGTTCTGTCACTGCAAATACCTTCAGCCTTGTGGAGAAGGTTGAGTCCCGCCCTCCTCCACCAGCGTTATGGTCCAGACCTCATGTGATCTCAGGATTTCCAGACAAACTGGGACTGGAAGACTTGACGCAGCACGATCACCTCCTGAGGAAGACCAGGAGCAGTGGCTGCTTGAAGATCGGCGCTCCGAGTCAGCAGTGTCCACTCTGTGCCAAAGTACGGCTTTCCTCCACTACAAATTACTTCATAAACCAACAATAACTCTTTAAGACACAGACAGATGTGTGTTAGATTTAAGGCAAAGGGCTTGAATGAGAAGGAAAGCTAGAAAAAAACAACTTTGGGTAGGTTCAATAACATAATTACAGAGGATGTAGTGGTGTCAAATCACCGAAACTCCCCGTAGAAGTGGACATGAACTCCCAGGTTTGAAGATGGATACTAGGCTGTCTGATGCAATGAGTTTTGAGTTAACTAGAGCCAGGGTAAGACCGGATATGAAGAAAAAAAAAAGCGTTATCTGACCAAACAGGGGAAAAAGTGGGCACTGTAAAGTCAAAAGCACCAAGAAATGTCCACTTGTATGCATGTTTCCCAGATGAAACTACCTCTCTTGGTTTAATCGTACCTTGTATCTGCAGATATTTTCAAGTCCGTCGAATTTGAAGACCCACAAATGCACAAATCGTGGGGGCAGAGCATCAGCACACATCAAGTCCAGCACAATCGATTCCGAGTGGTCACCATGCAGGGGGAAGGTCGGTATTTCTGTTCCCTTATCTTACTGCCTCTTTCTGGAATAATCCCTTTTGTGCACACGTTGGGTTCAACGGTCCTGAATCCATAAACAAATGGCGCCTGTTGTTCTAGGAGAAGACGTTTGACTGCACCGTGTGCGGGAAAGTGTTCAAGCGCTCCTCCACCCTCTCCACTCACCTGCTCATACATTCGGACACGAGGCCCTACCCCTGCCAGTACTGCGGGAAACGGTTCCACCAGAAGTCTGACATGAAGAAACACACTTTCATACACACAGGTGGGTTCATTGGCTGTGTATCAATACGCTGACATCATGTGACATTATTGAACTGAACTGCGGTTTGGCCGTATGATATGAGCCCCGTGAACCACTAATGCTAAATAGTTAAATAGCAATGCTTCAAGCACCAACGCATATTCCATTCCTTCCACGTAAACTCAAACTCACGGAATTATCTCCGGCACAGAGGCGCGTTTACATTTCATAGCGTTTGAACTGCAATTCTCTACCATAGCAGTCCCTTTATAGTGCTCCCTCCTCTTATGACAACACTAGTCAGGTACATCTACGCTGCAGTCACATGGGTCCACGTGATCTGCGTCCCATTGAATCTGTGTAGCAAACCAAAATTTAAAAATAGTACGTTCTAGACTCTTCAACCGGCCGAGAAATAGTCCAGATGAGTCTTTTGATTGAACAACTGAGACGTAACATGTCGATCATTAAAACTTCTGAGGTGTTGGCAGGGCAGTTTGGATTTGAATACCTTTGAACCGAAAAAGGCTGGTTGTCCCCACCGCTCCCAGTTATTATGCCATGCCGAGTTAACCGGTTTCTGGCTGTAACTTCACAACTAGCATCCAAATAATAAAGTGAATTTTCACGTCCATCTGTCAGTAAGAACGCAACTACAGGTGCGTTCAAGTGCAGCCAGCATCTCAGACGTCAGTAAATCATTGTAAGTTGAGACAAACAATTGAATGAAATAAGGAAATCCACGCAATGATGTGTAAGGCGAAGCGTCGGAGCGGTGTTTAACCTTTGAATGCCTTGTGCTGTGTGCCAGGCGAAAAGCCCCATGTGTGCCAGATATGTGGGAAGGCCTTCAGCCAGAGCTCCAACCTCATCACCCACAGCCGCAAACACAGGGGGGACCGGCCCTACCGCTGTCCTCGCTGCCCCTGTGCCTTTCAGCAAAAAGTGGACCTGCGACAGCACCAGGAGCAGCACTGCAGCTACGACTGACCTGGCAACACACAGCTGATCTGATCTGCAGCCTTTTTTGAAAAAAAGCGTATGTGTCTTCCTATATATATTGTTGCAGTCATGCAGTAGATATGTCAGTATTATGTCAGGTTGTCCTGCTTAGCGATTTTCTTTGGCACCTGCAGTCTCCATAACCTGAGAAATGTTTGTTGATTGTTGATTTGTTAGCATCCACAACCTTTTGGGGAATTGTATTTCATAAATCCGAAAGTTAGTATACAGACAGCCCTGCAACATATATAACATAACGATGTTAAATGTAATTCTGGCCTTTTATGTCATAACCCCCAAAACTCATCTAACTACAAAAGTGCCATGCATCAACACAAATGTGAGTAAATAAAAAATGTTTATTATGTTCAACTATTGCACAAGTATCATGATAGAGCAGAGTTTGAAAATATGGCAAAAAGTTCCAATAAAGTGATAAGAAACATAAACACGTCCTTGTTTCCAGCTGTTTCTTCTTGAGGGAAGTCCAGGTTATGAGTTTATACATCACAAACGCCTTTACAGTTTAAAATCTAGTTTTCTTCTGCACAAGAGAAACAACGCAAGCCCGAAAAAATCGCAAATTACAAATTTGCCTCAGAGGGCTTTACAGTCTGTACACATGCGACATCCTCCGTCCCAAGACCCTCACATCGGCACAGGAAAACTCCCCAAAAAACGAAAAGACCCTTCTAGGGGAAAAATAGAAGAAACCTTAGGGAGAACGTCAGAGGAGGGATCCCTCTCCTGGGATGGACAGACTGCAATGGATGTCATGTGTACAGAATGACTCATACAGATGTAGAATACATTTAATTTCTATAACAGAAATGATTGAAAGAATTCCAAGTAGCAAGCCAGGTGTACGGCAGGACCACTGCTGGGACCACCAGCATCAAGCAATGAGTAATGTTGTAAATACGGAGAATTAGCAGTGCGGAACAATATCGGGACCATTTTGACCCAAGGAGCCTTTTTTTCAATGAAACAAATATTCTGCCGAAATATTTCTTTGCAAAATATAAACATCCCGTAACTATTTTTTTTAAATGGTTACATTAGAAAAATAATCTTTAAATATTGGTGACTTCAGACAGCGCCTCTGTAGATGATGATGATGAGTGAGTTTCTCAGGTTTTTAATGCTTTACGAACTTTAGTGTCCAAGAAGTTTTCTGGAGATCGGAGATCGTTTTCTGCAGTTGTCCACATAATTAAACAATGAGTAGGACATGACAACTCAGGGTGTGACTCACTCACTACAAGAGCTTAAATGAATACAACAACACCAATTTGATTAACTTTTGTTTTTATTGGCTTTTGGGTTTAAGACAATCGCATCAGCTTCAGCTGCACTCTCCATTTAGGTGAGATGGTTTGCTTTCTTTGCATTATGTTTATTTCTCTCAGGTTTCACCGCAGAACATTTTTTAGGAGATTTCTGTTGGACAATGTTGCAGGTTTCAAAAGCCTGCCTTGTTTTTGTACCACTGCGCTCTGGCCACAACATCGCTTGAGTAGTCTTTTCCTGTTGTTTTGGCATCAACTTGATCATAGGAATGGACGTTTCCATCTCCCATGTTGTAGGCAGCTATCCCTCCTGAGGTGACAAACGGCAATGACCAGTTTGTAGTAACATGACCTTGTAGCATGTTGTAGCATGTTGGGATCTACCAATTCAATGAAACAAACCTTTGAGCTGCTGCTCCACGCTCCAGCTGGGAAATTTGTTGCGGATGCGTCCGATAAAATAAACCAAGATCTCTGTGGCTTGGCAGAGGTGTTCCTCACTGTCCCAATCACCACGTTTAGTGTGTCCACCTCCATTTGGATTGACATCAACCTGAAGATATGTAAATAATTATCACTAGTGCTCTATTGAGAGGCTGTAAGACAAAATACTACTTTACAACCTGCATCAGTCCCCAGGCGTTGCCGTTGTCTCCCCAGCCTCCTTGTAAGCAGTTTCCAGCCCTGGTCTCTCTGGAGATGATGGCAGCAATGAGAGCTGGATCGATTCCATACTTTGCTCCCACGCTGTTGATTTTAGACCTGTACTTTTCCATTCTGTTCTTATCCGTCTCTGCCAGGGTATGTGATGCCCTCTCACCTTTAGAGAAAATCACTTATTATCTTATCCTGAAAATGATCCTGCTCAGTTAGTCGGGTACAAGGAACGGGGCCCAGGTATGTTACCTGGCAAAGATAGATAGAACTTTTTCGAGGTGTTTACCTGCGTAAGTCAGCCGGTCCTGCTTAGCAGTTTGCAGCGAGGCTCCAGTAGTTGGAACCTTCATGATGTCTCCATAACGTGCTGATGATTAGTTCATAAAGTCAGTTAACGTGAGCATGCTGTGGTGATCGCTCTCTCCCACTAGGGGTCCCTGTCCTGTTCGCCATCTCTTTTCTGTTTTTCCAAACGTTGATCGTGGTCTAGTGAGCCACACCTAAGACGGTTTGGTTCCAGCTTTAAAGTTTACCATACGGGATTTGCATTTTATTTATTCAACAACAAAAAAGATTCATTTGAACAATACATGAACTAAACTAAACTCAAATGTAGGGTCAGTGATCATTGATGTCAGCGTGTGTGGACATGGGGCAATGTCAGCAAAAAACTAAACTATGGCGGAGCCAAGGAAAGAGCATGTCAGTGATTCAATGACAAATAATGACAAATAACACAAAGCTGAGAGTTAAACAGTAGAAAAACAACAGTACCCACCCATGTTTCCTCTTCTAATGGTCTCCTTAAGAAGTGAGCGATCGTCAGCTTGTTCCTCTGTTCAGACACTTCCGTATTTGTGACATCACAGGATCAGCTGGTTTTAAAGAAATAGTTTGCGGGAGTTGCCTCTCAACGCCCTATCTTGACTAACCACATTGTTCAAAGAAATTAAAGGAACAATCTTCTATCAGGGTGTGGCACGTGTCAAAACTGGCTTCTAACCTGTTGACCAGCAGGGGGCGACTTCTGGATGCAAATGAGGTCTGAAGGCATGAAGGTCTGTGGCAAAATTGACAAAAATTGACATTTGACACACTACATTGAAATACATTTATTATACTACGTTAACAATGTGCACATGATGTTGTGGTGGTAATTTAAAGTTTCAAGTCTGTGCACTGGAACACCCACTTTTCATTCTTCTGTATTTTTGCAATTAACAGCTTCTTCATTTGAATTTGAAGCTGACTTCAACAGTTCCTTCATAGATCATTGTGTGAGTTGTATCATGTGCTCTGCAGTACAATGGCGATTATTCATTAAAGATTTGGTACTTCTACAATTTCTCAGTGAGAACAGATTCCCTGAATAATCTATTACCGACATTTAGGACAGCTCTGCTGGCATTGTGCTTTTCTCTGTGGTAGTTTTAACTTCCCACAGCTACTAATACAGAGCTGGTTCTGCTTTTTCTGTTACCGTGTACTGCTTGTACACAGCCTCCAGTGGCAGAGGAATACAGGGTTTGCTAACTAGCTAATGCTAACACCTGTCTCAACTCGGGTCTAAATAGTGAATTAGTTTGTCTATGCAACCAGTGCTGTCTGGTGGAAATTCTCCAATTTCAGAAAAACTAACTAGAATTATTTAATGCAAACCAATAAAGGTAACAAAACGCATTAACGTTACTACTAGTCCTTCAACTTCAGTGAGAGCCAACTACTTTTGTATTAACCTGCAGATACAGCTGTGTTTGACCAGCTTCACCACTGGGTGACAACGGGGAAAACGTTCTTTCTTTCATAGGTAACTTTTATCATGTTTTTTTTTATTTGTGACTGTAGTCATGATGGCCTGGTATGTGGTTCTTTACATAAGAACCCCGCCCTGGTTTGGTTAGTCTTATAGTGATTTCTTAATTAATTATATGAATCAAAACATAATAACAAAGCAACCTGCAGATGGTGATGATGTCCTTAGGACCCCCTTTAAAGATTTCCCAAATAGGGGTCTGAATCCCAGTCTGTACTGGTGTTTGCGTGTTTGATGGCTCATTTCATAAGTCTAACAGTACCGAGGACTTCCACGTCTCAGCAGCCTCAATGTGAAGCCTCGCCTGTGTGCTATAGAATACTTGTTTTTGCTGCATCTTACCACTGTACGATAACCTCTGCAAATTCAGAAACAGTCTGTTCAGTTCAGCAGCACGAGTCGGGTTATTTAGTGTCAGCGTGTGTAAAAGTGAAAAAAATGAAAATATATGTCTGCTGACTTTAAATATTTCATCTTGTTTCAATTGTCGTCTGTTGTCATGCAGCAACCGCCAAGGCAAATTCCTTGTATGTCTGACATATTATGGCAATAAATGTTTCCTGATTCCTGATCTTGAATGTCTGAAAAAACAAAAATGTCTAATACTTCATAGTCGGTTTCAAGAGCTTCTTCTGGGAAATTGTCTGACACACCAAGTAATAAGGATAATTCATTCATTTAGGAAATTATGGACAATCAAATGAACTCATTTTTTGCTCCTCGGGTTAGGCAGTTGTGCAACTTGACTGAGCTTGAGTGACTTATCGTAAGGGCTCTATTTACTTTGCTGGCTCGTATTTACTGAGTGAAACCTTGGTGTCTTTCAGATTAGTGAGAAGTAAAAAAAACTTTCCTGCAAATTTCATTTCACTGCATGTTTTGTTCTGTTCATGTTTTCTTCTGAACTGCAGGTCTTCAAATCGTCATCTGCATGTGAACATTGGCTGGTGTTAGGAACAGAAATAAGATGATTGAAGGACTGAGATCATTTGTGTTTTATGTTTTTTTTTACTCAATCCAACTGACTTATGACTTGGAACACAATATCCATATATTAAAAGTGCAAATTATCAATTTGTTATATTAATACGGTGAAAGGTTAAAAGCCTCAGGTAGCCATTACTACATGTAGTGCATACTCAATCAAAGATCGTTAGTCGTAAGGTGCTATCATGGGTCCCAAGCCGGAATGAGCCTCATCATCTGTTTCATTTAATTCCGTCCGTAAAAGAGGTGAATATTAATATCTACGTAAAAATAATTGAAATTCATACTAAACTTTTCGTACAATAAAACTAATTGAAAAATATTTAGAAAAATAAAAAGCCAAAGTGGAGGCAGTTGTCATACGCTCAGGAGCCATGGTGACGTTTGGGAACATGGGAGTGGCCTCCGGGGCTCCGGTCATTCCCCAAAGTGTTCCCAGCCTCTTATTTCTGAGAAGAGGGCGTCTCCGGGGCAGGACGTGTAGTTCGCCGCCTGCCTGTGGCCTTGGAGGGTGAAGTTGGCGGCCAGCCATCCTCCATCCACTGCACATCGGACCAGACGATGGCGCAGCAGGTCGGCGGCGTGGCGGGACGGCAGCGTGGCGGTGTAGTTGCCAATGATTGACACGCCGTACCCGATGGCGTTGTGCCCTTTGGTGTGTCTGCCCAGGTGCTTCCAACCTCGGCCTTCATAGACGTAGCCGTCGGAGCCGACGACAAAGCTGAGGGCGCAAAGATGTCGTTGACGTGAGTTCGTTTTGTAAGAAAACAAAAGCATTCTTAGAAAAACTAACGTTAGTTAATTGTTACTACTTATTATAATAGATTAGCGTAGCCTGGCTAACGTCATACCCTGATCTCAGATGAGACTGCTTTGCAGCGCGAAATAAATCGCACGCTCAAGGCAGCATGGGAAAAGCCAGGCTACAAGCCTGGCATAAAGGCTGAAATAAGAGGGAATCTGTTCGCCTGGGTTAGACCTGATGTTTTCCACAGCTTACAGTCTTCATGCTAAGCTGCAGGCTGATTACTGATATATCAACTGGTATCTCTGGTACCTCTCTATCACTCTCTGCAAAAAAAAAAACAGTAAGCGTACTTCCAGAATGTCCGTTACCTGTATCCGATGTCGTCCCAACCACGATCTTCCTGGTGGAAACGCTGCATGGCTCTCATGTCCCGAGAGCAGTTTGGGAAGGATAAACAGGGGGAGGATGGCTCATAGGTGTGGTGGACATAGAGGAATTGGAGGGGAACAGACAGTGGGATCGGTGTACCCTGATGGGCTTTGGCCCTCCACTGACAGCGAGGGATGATTTGAGGGCAGTCTGACGGGAGGAGGAGAGAGGATGAGGGTTATGACACTAAACCCTATAGAGATTTATCCTTCATACCCACAAGCTTATATTTGAGAGTCAGAAGTTGGGGTTCAAGATTAGAGCCCGACCGGATATTAACTTAATTTAAATATATCAATCTATAAATATATACGTATATTTTCTGTATTCAGTTGACAAAGACTGGTGCTGTTGTTCAACAGAAAGCACCCACACGCTCCTTTCGCAGCTGTAAATTCTTCCTGTTCTGAAGACCTGCTGGATTAACGGAATAACTAATGGCTAATGAAAATAACATTCAGCTGCAGCCTACTGTTTTGACCGTAGTTTACTTTTTGATCATTTCGTAGCTCACCCCAGTACTTGTGCACAAACGCCTCGAGTCCGTCCTTCACCGCCTCCGCCACTCCAGTGTCGTAAGCGATCCACTCCGTATTCTCTAACCGCCAGACCAATGCTAGCGTCTCCATCACCTGGCTGTGAAGATCGAGTGGTTCCAGAATGGATCTAGAGAGCTCCCTTCGCCTGGGGCTGACATGGCGTGTCACAGAATCAAGACCCCGCCCTTCACAGAGGACAAAACCATAGTATCCTTTCAAAACTTCACTGAGGGCCGGCGGCTCCTCAGAGGCAGGCAGGCTGCTGAGGTCCACGCCCAGTATAGCTCCGTCCATGCCCCCGTTAATGACAGCATCCGTGGCCAATGTGGCCGGCCTGGACAGCTTGAACAACTTAGGGTGGTCCACGCTGTCCCAGCACCCGTTGGGCCCCAGTCGAAAAGATGGCGGGAAGTCCTTGAGGCTGAGGAAGGACAGGCCCAGCGTCCTTCCTAAAGTGAGAGAGAAGATCCCCTCAGCCGGCGTCCCCTCCGCTTTGGCTTTTCAGTCCGGACTCAATCCCCAGCAGTAAGGGCGCGAGGGCCACCGTGGTGCCGTCCGGATTCAGAACCACCCCTCGTTCCTCGCCGTAATCTGTCACTATGTGGTGGATGGCCTTGTCAAAGAAGCTAAAGGACGAGGCGTTGAGCAAGGCTGTCTCCAAGATGTCAGCGTCAGTGTGGTTATTCAAGGCGCCCAGATAATGGATGGTCATGGCGTCGTTGTGGCCGGCGGCCCTCCGCAGTGCCCGGACCAGAGCCAGGGGGGACAGACCAGGGTGGGAGTCCTCCACCTTCTCCACAGCCTGGATGAAGCGGCCCATGTTGCGCAGGTGGAAAGCTGAAAGAACATTAAAGGGCGACAGTGAATGAACTCCGACTTCCCAAATGACATTACAAGTGTAATTTCTCTAGTTAAGTTGGCACATTTCTTTTCACAGGTAATGACTCAAAGAGTCAACGCATAAAATGTGAGGTAACGCCTCCTAGTTTCAACATCTGTGCCCTTATATCATAATAAATAAATAAAAATATGCCAGATAATGCTGTGTGGCCTCAGATACTTGACTGGCATTCAGTCTCAGCACATTCTACAATAGGAGGCTGATATGAATCAAGTAAGAAACAAACATGCAAACGCCCTACCCTCCTCTACCTTTAGATTCTACCTGAAGCAGAAAGAAAAAGCCACAAAGCGACAAATACTACAAGTATTTTACAACAATGTTATCACTTTTCAACTCCCCTTCATTCAGTGTTGTGAGTTTTTTGTGATGTGACGTTAATATCAACAAAAGTCAGAATTCGTGGATTAGGTCATTCTCCATAATAAAAGTATTTTCTTGAATGAAATATTACAGATTTCAAGGAAGTAGTGAACCACAACATGACAGCTTGTTTAGAAAGCATACACTTATCAGCATACCAAACCATTTAGCTCAATGTGCATAATAACGCAGGGTAACATAAATGTTCACATATTTTAAGTAACCAAACCTACCTCCCGGCCTGCTATATACAGTAAAAAAATAGCATGAAGCCAGAACAAAAAACCACCGTCCAAATAAAGTCATGTTGCATCTCCTGCTCGTTGCCTGTTCAAAGGGAAATAATTGGGCTTCCTTCAGACTAGTGGAAGAAGAAAAGCACAGCTGTGCTCCCAAGGAACCTCCGGGAAGGGTTTTAGGTGAATTAGTGTTGGTGTACAAATGACTGGAGTGTTGTGTCCTGATAGGGGAACGTACCCTTTGCACACTGATGTCTACAAATATTGATTCAGCCTGTGTCATGAGCAAAACAAAGTCTTGCCCCCACAAGTTACAAAGAAGTGCTTTTTCAAACTTTATTGCTTGTTTTGACATTATCTAGAATGTGCAGTGAAAGTAAGTCAGCCTTTTTAATGAGTGACCAGGCTAAGAGACCCAACTGTATAGTGTAATCCAGCACAACGATGATGTAATAAACCCTATCAGCAATTTGTTTTAGTATTAGAAATATTTTATAATGTTTCTAGCTCATCAATTACATGAAAAAAAAACCTAGTTTTGAATTGCATCTGAATGTGTACTAAATACGGCACATTGAAAAGGACAATCACATTATTTTAAAGATAATAAAAGTCTGTAATTTTAACAAACACCTGTACTTAGTGAGACACACTTTCCCCGAACCTCTACCCGCCCGCTGCTGAACTTTGCTTTAACGTTGTATCAGTGGCGCGCTGAAAGTTGTGGGCGGAACTACGGGGTCACGTGGTGCCGGTCATATGACCGGCAGAGACAGGAAGAGAGCCGTTCCACCCCGGCTGCCGTGAGAGCATCAAGCCATTATTGGTAAAGTGAAAACAGGGGCTACTCTCAACTCGAGCTGTATCATTGACTTAGTTATTGTTTATAAAAAGGACATGGCTGCAACCAAACACGAGGACCTCTCAGGTAATGTAGAGTTGATATTTAACTTTTAAAATGAGCTAAAGGCTAACGCGTCTTGTGCTTTTTATTATGTAACTTAGCTTCGTTGCTTCTTTGCGGAGTCTAACCTACTTTTAGAGCTGCGTTGTGGCGCCTTAATTGTTGTTGTTTTTGGAACATCCACAACAACGAGGTCACCTTAGGGTGCTTGCTAGCTGGCTTCCTCTGGCCAGTTGAGAGGCTTGAGTCATTTTCATCAAGTGTGTTTTTCCCGAACAGTCAACGTCAGATGTCCACTGAGATGACATCATGATTACCTGTCATCCTCGGTGTGTCGTGTCTTCATGCATAAAAGTCCCGTTATTTAGGGAGACGTAACTGAAACACAACAACGGATCATCCTTTAGATTACCATCCTCAGTGGACATTACAGAACACCAATAAGAGATATTGTTTTCTTCTTGGTAACTCAAGTATTGCAATTTAACTATTGTTTGTTTAACAGGACCTAATAGAAAGAGACCGTTTGTTGACTAATCGATTAGTCGATTGTCCAAAAATGTATCATGATTATGGCGATCAATTAATAGCAACAACATCATTGTTGCAGTTATAGAGATCCAACATCATCAATTGGATCTCTTGAACCTTTTATCAAGTGATTGATCAATGTTGTGTTTTTTAATTGTTTTTACCTTCAACTATGTCCAGGTATTAGAATACCCCTTTTAAATTAAATGTGTTGACCTAAGATAAATACTCATGTGGAATAGTATTCCACACAGGGTGTGATGTACTTAGTAGTAACTGATGGTATTATAAGTCTTTTAGTATTTAGTAAGACCCATTGTCCTCAGTTTCATCAAGTCTACATCTAAACAGCCCGACTCCTCCTTCATTGCATGATAACCGTTCCAACACCGTTTGATAAGCTCGTCTCCCGCGTGTTTGAGTCTGAGGTTTTTGGGGGGCTTGAGGATGCTAGTTGGGTAAAGTAGTACGCCTCCACGGATGTCACTTGGGTTTAAGTGGAAGCTGTGGACTTTCTGCTGCGGGTGGCGGACCGAGTTTCCAGGGTGTTGACAGATCCTCAGTCACAGTACGGATTCAGGGTGACGGGCAGACTTCGGTCTAGTCATTTTGACAGCATTGTGCCGCCACGAACCGGGAAAGCCAGATATGTATGCAGATCATCTTCAGTTTGATTCAAATCTGGCAGCGAGGTCAATGGACTGATGCCACCTTTGTTTGTCAGTTCGGCCGTGACAGTTGATGTGCTCAAAGATACGTGTGCACTTGAGCCTATTGTCTGCACGATAGGTAAAGTCTGATTCTTTCACCGAGGCACGCAATCCCTGTTGGATTCAGGAGGGTTTTGGTGAGGCCCATAGCTCCTCTGGATGTTGCTCATCTGGCTTAAATTCCAAAAGTCCTCACGGGTTAACAACAGGTGGTTTGGTTAAGGGAACTAGATGTGGTTATCATAACATCGCTGGTTACAATTCTTCCTAAGTTTAACCCTGCGCAGTAATGGTTCGCTCAGACTTCGCTTTTAGATGTCAAGCAAAAAACAAGGTAAAGACTTAAATCAGTATTTTATGGCCTCCTAGTTTAATCTTTAAAACAATATAACCATGTTCTGTGGCTTCAGAGTTGGTCAAAATCTGATTAATTGCCTCATGTGAGTGTAAAGTAGACTACGAGTCCAACAGTCTGTTGCAGGCAAACAGAAAATACAGTATCGTTGGTTCCGCTGCATCACATCTTCACAGCTGCACATCCTGTTTAATGATTTTATTCTAGTTTAACGTAAAATTAGTGCAGCAGTCCTCTAAGCGAGGTTATGGATGCAACGTTTGCATTTAGCCAACTACTAACATTAAGAATGTATGTCCCTGTTTCTCCTTATTCAAAAGACATCAACAAATTGGAAACGTAGGATTGGAACCTGCAGTGGATCGACTGACGGCTTTTTGTGCAATCAAATGTGTGCATGCTACATTGATTGAGCAATGGTGTGAACAGTTTCTGTTCCAGTAAATGCTCATAGCACGTCACATGTGTTTATAGTTTTATCGTGTTGCCATAAAAAATAAAAAAAGCATGACTTGCAAGTTTATGCAGTTGTGCCCGTCCAGTTCGTGGTCATTACGTGCTGTTGACCTTTCCTCTGGTCGGCGATTGGTGCTGACTTAACATTGAGACCCGTGGGTTATTCCCCCGGTTTCACTTCTCCTTCCAGCAGAAAACTCTGCTATGCTGGCTCGTTGTGTCTGCAGAGTTTTTTCCGACCCAGCAGTTAATCTGATGAAGCACGTTCCCCCTCTGTCCGCCAAGTCATTTCCTAAATGCAAAATTGAGAAAAGCAACTACGTAACCACGTTCTCCTTCTCCATCCTCTTTGGAGCAGCCAGACCCGGCCAGCTAAAAGCATGTGACAAGTATTATACACAGTTCGCCTTGCTGATTTCGCCTTGTTTTTCCTGCTGTGTGGCTTTTGGTTCAACCACAAACTCTCTGCTCTTTTTAGTCAGGTCCGTTGTTTTTAGGAATTAAACCATATTTAATCAGGTGGTCTTACTGAGAAGGATATCTCATTTCTTTTAAGAGAATTTTCTGTTCAGAGTACCGCATAATAGTGTAGTACTTGTAGTACCATTTTTGCCTTAATATTAGTGCATACATGGTAGTGTGTCAATAGTGTTGCCTTATTAATCAACATGTCTTTTCATCTCCCTGAGAGGAATACTGTGGTTAGAGTGCTCGTTGGTAGTGTTTCCATGTTAGTCCCTAAAGAATGTGGTTGCTTTATTCCTTGTGAGCTCACACCTACATTTCTGTGCACATGTCAAACCTAGTCAGGGCAGACTGTGAGATTTATCAGCTTTTGACACAACCATTCCAGACACACTGCAGCGTGCACAGGGAAATTGATTTCCACCTCCTGGTTGAAATGCTCTTCTGCACTTGCTGTCCGAATATCAGTGGCACGTTGACCACAGTTTCATTTATTGAGACAAAGACAAGTCCGACGGAGGTGGAAGCCGAAGATGGTTTATAATAAGCAGGCGGGATGCTGTCAGGGAGAAGTCAGAAACACTGAGTGGACAAGGTTAAAGCTGGCATGAGCAGAATGGGATGTTTGGCCCAAAGCTGCACAATAGGCACTCTTGTCCTGGTGCTGGCCGTGGACATTTGATTTGAAAAGGCTTGTGAGACTTTTTAGTGTCACAGCCATGTGACACTGCCCACTTCAGTCACGCATCACATACTCTGAGGGTATTACTGCAGACACACGGCACTAGCTACACATCTGTACTGCTAGCATGCTGATGTTTGGGTGTGATGTCGAACACGTCCACCATCTTGTTTTAGCGTGATGGCGTGCTAAAGAACAAAAAGCAGTGGAGGGCCTTTTCCACACACACAGTATTTCCATTGTTAGTTGTTTAATTCGTTGCACGTTGACTGAATCACTCTATAACTGACAACTATAATAAGTTAAAACTAAACTAAACTTATTGATATTTTAACAATAAGTACATTTTTTTTCTTTTTCTCTGTTCTTTTAAGTGTCTCCGTTCGCCCAGCATGTCTTTCAACCGTCCTAATCAATTCTTCTCGCTTTTTATTTCGATCTTTGACATAAAGTGAAGATACCGAACTAAATGTTCCTTATTTGTTTTTCTTTTAGAGCGAGAAAGTCTGTCCAACTCGGTGACTCACTACGGCTCCACGGACAGCGGCGGGGAGCCCGACGGTTGTATAAACAACTACGGCAACCACGGGTTTCCCACGGCGACGGCAGGCCGTTGGGTCGGGGCGGACCAGGAAGAAGAGGCCATTCGCAGGAAGTTGAAATACTTCTTCATGAGCCCCTGTGATAAATATCACGCCAAAGGCCGCAAGCCCTACAAGTTGAATCCTGCAGCTGCTCAAGATCGTCATCGTCACAGCTCAGGTGCGTCTTGTGTTGCGTCTAAATCCTCTGTTGCTCTTTTCTTACAAACCACAAGCTGGTTTTTCATTTTCAGTTTGTCCTCAAATGTACACTTCCTGTCCTGCCAAGTCATGTTTAATTTAAGGTGAACATAAACATTTAGTTGATATCAACCAACCCAGATATCATTAGTCAGGAGCCTCGGCGCACTTGTTTTATGCCTCACTATCGCCTCTCTTTCTGCAGTTGGTGCTGTTTGGCCTCAGTAACCAGGTAGGTGGTGACCTTCAAGGAGGAGAACACTGTGACCTTCAAAAACCTCTTCCTCAAAGACTACGATGAGTCCTCCTACGACTCCTTTGCTGTTTACACGCAGGAGGACGTCTACGATCACCTGTTTCTACGCTGTGGAGAAGGTCGGTCCTGAGGAAATCTTTTGACGCTCCATTGATGAAGTTTAAAAAGTTCAAAGTTAAGTCTCCTCCTATCTACCTCTCCAAAGTACCTGGCCTTGCCGGAGACCACGGTGGGACGCTACGCATACGTCTACGGTGAGAACGGCAGCGCGCTCTCCCTCTGCCAGCAGTACTACAGGAAGGGAAGCATCGACCCGGCCAACGACACCTTCACCATCGACCCTCACATCAGTACAGGTACGTGAGCCTCGCTGCACAAAGCTGCTGGCAGTGATGGGACGGCTCTGTGGCTGTGATTTTCTTTTTCGAATCAACTGTTAACATTTATTCTGTGCTGACGAGGCATGCGATTTGGATGGCAAACATTTACAGTTGCAGCATGGCATTTGCCTCTGCACTTCGTCTGTTGTGGAACAGCTGATTTGGTAGTTATGAGGTGGCGAGTCACAACTATGAGACACAGAAGGTATTCTTACGTGGTCAGAGTGGCAATCATTGCCTTTTCGGTGAGTGCAGTGCTCTCGTGTAGATTACACCTGTTCCACCATGTTTTTATATTTTATATACTTTTTAACATCATGGGTTTTTGCATTTACGTGGCTGTTTTTTTCATGTTGGTTCTATTATGGTATTTGATTCTAATTTACCTAGTTTCCTACGTCCTCGTAGAAGTTTGTTTATAAGCACACTTTGGCCAAATTCCGGAGGAACAGTGGAAACAACGTCATGTTAAAATATCACATGTTTTCCTCACTACTTGGAGAAAGATTGGATTGGAGAAGATTTGTTTTTCGTCAATATTCACTCAACACGACTGTTCTCCGTCTGATCTCCACTGATCGCAGAGTGTGTTGGCGTGGACCCGCCGGCGGTTCCTCTAGGGCCGCTCACCAGCTACAGGAACTTCACTCTCAAGTTCCACAAGTGAGGCTTGTTTTTTTTTTTCATTTGGCTTTCTCCTCGTCTGACTTCACTCGGATAGATTTCTTTCTTTGATACCTGGAGACGGCCGTACATAAGCTGCTCGAGCACGAACACAAACCCACCCCCGCATACAAGTATGTCATCTTCCCTCTGAATCACAGAGTGTTTATTTTCTCTTTCTTTGAGGCTTATCAACGTCACCATAGAGTTCAAGTTGAAGGCCATCAATATACAGACCATCATCAACAACGAGATCCCAGACTGCTACACTTTCCACATAACGGTGAGTGAAGGTCTTTAAGGCAGAGACGCTGCTGAAGAGCATCCAGGGGCGATGATGTTCACCCGATAATGCATATGATGAGGTTTGGTTTAATCGCTGAGCTCAGGAAGGGGTGTTGTGTTTCACGTCTAATTCCAGATGAAAAAGAATATCTTCTGGTTTAAAGGGATCGGCCATATTCATTTAGTTTGGAAAAAGTACAATTAACAGAATTTATGACTTGGTCCTTCTCAAGACGAAAACTCCAACTTGACAACAGAGAGGAGGTGAATCCAGTTTTAATTCTGTGAATATATTTTTCAAAAGTCTCGTTTTGAAGAAAAAAAATCCTCTTTAAAAATGGAGGATGATGGTTATTGAATATTGTACGGTCTTCGTAATTAATAAACCTCTCAAAATACCCAAATCCTACCAGAGCATACGTGTCTCAGCAGTGGCTTTGGCCCCGAACATCGAGAGAACCAATTAATCCTCAGTCTGTATTTCACTTTAAATCTTTAAATCTTCTGGAACACTAACATTTCAACATGGCTGTGACGTGTTCAACGGTGGCTTCTCTCCTGCAGATCGTCCTGGACAACAAGGCTCACAGCGGCAAGGTGAAGATCCGCTTAGAAAACCAGGCTTCCATAAAGGAGTGCAGAGACCCCAGCGTCTCTGGACACGGTGAGACGACACGGTTCTAAATGCACCACCACCAGTAGTCGAGATGCACTGCCACCACACATCCATCTGAGACCCTGCTCACCGCTCTGCTTCCTCCCTCCACTCCAAACCGCCAGCGGAGAACTACACGCGTCTGGCCTTTGATGTCGCCGTAGCTCTGGTGTGCATGCTGTCCCTGGTGCTGTGCGGACGCTCCATACTACGAGGCATCACGCTGCAGCTGGTACGACAAAACAATCCGCCACATCTGGAAACGGATTTAAAAAGCGAAAGTCCGGTCAGCGGACCCGAGACGGGCGAGCCCCGCTCCTCGAGCTGATTCCTCTCTTTGTTGCACATCAGGAGTTTGTGCAGTTCTTCAGGGAGACCTTGGATCGAAAGGTGTGCTGGGCGGACCGGATGGAGTTCATCAACGGATGGTACATCCTCCTCATCGTCAGCGACATCTTCACCATCGTCGGCAGCTTCATCAAAGTGGGCATCGAGTCCAAGGTGCGTCCCGCTGTGCAGTGACACCCACCACTAGCAAAGGCCGCTGAACCCCCCCCTCCTCCTCGCAGTGGGAGCGCCGCCTCTCACGTGTCTGTCCTCGTCTCCCGACAGAACATGTCCTCGTATGACTTGTGCGGCATCCTGTTGGGGACCTCCACGCTCTTGGTGTGGGTCGGAGTGATTCGCTACCTCACCTTCTTCCAGAAGTACAACGTAAGATGCAGAAAGCAGCGGCGTACAGCAGCTGGTTGTGACTTTCAGTACCCGCTTTGATTCCATGAAAGGTGGAGTCGGGAGCGTTTGATTGTGCTCTCACGCCGACGTCCGCTTCCTGCCGTAGATCCTGATCGTGACGCTCCGAGCGGCGTTCCCCAACGTGATTCGGTTCTGCTGCTGCGTGGCCGTCATCTATCTGGGCTACTGCTTCTGCGGCTGGATCGTCCTGGGGCCGTACCACGTCAAGGTGAACGCCACTCAAGCTCCCAGGCAGCGTTGCTGCAGGCGGATTCTTCTCTCTCGCTGCCACATGGGGAGCAGTGACCACTGGACCGGATGGCTTTGCTGGCCGCCTTCAGCGTTCGGAGGCCTGACGATTGTCGCTTTGTGTTCCTCAGTTCCGTTCTCTGTCCATGGTGTCCGAGTGCCTCTTCTCCCTCATCAACGGGGACGACATGTTTGTGACGTTCGCGGAGATGCAGGAGACCAGCACTCTGGTGTGGCTGTTCAGCCAAGTGTACCTGTACACCTTCATCTCCCTCTTCATCTACATGGTGCTGTCGCTGTTCATCGCGCTCATCACAGGCGCCTACGAGACCATCAAGGTGGGAAATCACCATCGGACCGCCAGAATAGATGAACGCAGGAGGGAAGCAGAATGGAGAATAACATAAATGTGTACTCGCTGGCTTCCACAGCACCAGACGCAAGAACCCCTCCACATCACAGACCTGCACGCCTTCATAGCCGAGTGCACGGACGCACCCAACTCCGGGAAGTTCAGAGGTCTGGAGACCTCGCCGTGCTCCTTCTTCTGCTGCTGTGACCGGTGAGGGGGAGATCAAGGAAGATTAAATGATTTGTAATATATTGATTTTATATTGGAACAATTATGTCTCGATGTATCCAAACAACAGTTGAGCAGAGTTTGCAGGCAGCTCTTCATTCATGGACATGCTCTGCATTTGGAGTTTAGCACCTCCAAGTTTGTATCGGTAAATAATACTGTTCTGTGACTATTAAATAAAAATATGATGTGTGATGTGGCCCCTTCCTTTGATTTCCCCCTAGAACGACGACGTACGAGGACGTCCTGCTGGTGAACTGAAGTCGACCTCAGAAGCCTTACCGGCCCCCCCTGCTGTCCACAGCGGTACACTGCACACTCCTGCCTCCCATTGTCTCTGAACCTGCACGCTGTGTTTCTGGTCAACCCTCATCCGCACAGCCGCCATCAGACGGACCAGCAGTCTGGGGAAGGACTGTGTGACAATCTCCTCCTCGTTAGACCTCGTGCCTGTCCTGCCCGTGAAGAAGACAGGACAAGACTGCGCAGCATCGTGGACGACCAGTGGCCATGAACTTCTATGTTTCTTGTTGTTTTTTTTAAAGAAAAACCAGTTCCTGATGTATTCGATGCTGAAACAGGAGCGCAGCCTATTTATAAGTTATTACGTGGGCCCACATGGTGCTGACTGTTTTTATTATTTTTTTTAATCTATAGTATTTTAAAGAAGGTCACCTCCTGAGGAGCAGGCACTTTTGAACTTTGGGTTCCTACCACTCCACCTCTTCACACTGAGAGGGGGGAGAATCCACCTCTTCACACTGAGAGGGGGGAGAATCCACCTCTTCACACTGAGAGGGGGGAGAATCCACCTCTTCACACTGAGAGGGGGGAGAATCCACCTCTTCACACTGAGAGGGGGGAGAATCCACCTCTTCACACTGAGAGGGGGGAGAATCCACCTCTTCACACTGAGAATGAAGCACATAACATCGCCTGCGTTAGTTGATCACATGTTACATGTGTCTTTAGTGGTGTTGTCAATGAAGTGTGGTAGCACGCAGATAGCAGTGCTCACACCGTATCTCACCTGTTTTAAGAGACACAGCACTTGGGGAAGATGACAACTCAGTGATGCTGCCAAAAACATGTCGTCATCTCTTTATTAACATTGTGTCAAACTGAATCATGCTTTTTAGTCCGTTTGTTTTATTTGTTGTCTCTATTGCAGTGACTTGATCTTCAGTAGAAGCATGAATCTGTTTGTCTTTGTAACGCACAAAACGCACAATATCCGAAAGAAGGCTGACAGAAAATAGTTTCTTACATGAAAGACAGGATTTTTTAAAGCTTTTAAGAGACTTTTAAGCTAAATATGCTGTTGGGTTTTGGATGCATGGAAAACAGGCCAAAACCTGTCATCGGCATTAACTTATATTTTAATATTCAAGCACGTATATATGATCCAGTATTAGATAGATGTACCTTTCCTACAGTTTCATGTTTTTGTCAAAGAAATTATCTGCATTTTAGAGAAATGCAAACTTGTCCTGAATGTATCTACTTGGTTTCATTTGTATTGCCGATCTACTGATTTAAATATCCTGGATCATCTTTAATAATAAAACTGTGTTGCATTTCATTTTGAGTCATGGAACCATAGTTTGTAAATTAACCTGCTGACAGGAACGTCTGCAGGATTACCACGTGTAGCCGGATTATGATTGACATAATAATCGAAGCGAAGTATCACTCTAATAGGGTCCCAGCTGGCTGACAGAACCAATTTAGATTACAATGAACCAAAGTGGAAATGTGTTGCTATTAAATGCAGTGACCTATCCGATATACACAGGCTTATCAGCTTAACTTATGCCAAGTAGTAAATAAGATCAGTTACTAAACCGGTTCATTTGAATATCACACGTCCAAGAAAGTATTTAAATGTTTAGTCATTATTTACTTGGCTTCTGCTGCAGTTCCTCTGATTGCCAGAAGAGGAAAGTCATGTGTCTGCATACGGATCCATGCAACATTGTACCATATTGTAATCAATACTCATCCATCTTTCTACTTTGAGGTTTTAAACTTAACCTGTATTCTCAACTTTAGGCAGATAAATCCTTTGAATGCGACACCTTGCGTTTAAAACTGGAGCACAGAAGCTCTGCGGAGAAGCAAATCTGGCCCTTTTTGTTCCCCCAGAACGGTACAATACGATGAGGTCATTTCCTGCTTATTGAACTTGGCATCGCTGCCATCTACCCACTTAGACATCCCCATACATTATGCACTGCTCTAACCGCGCCTTGCTGCTCCTTGTGAGACTGTGTGGAAGGGAGGGAAATAATTTCAGGGTCGAATGCGCCTCATAAACATCTTTCATTTATTTTTTCCTTTGATTAAAGGGTTGTCATGAGGCATTGTTGTATCTAACAAAGGAAGCAGTGCATGTGCAGCTACTTTCACGCAGAACCTTTGATGCACAGTAGAAGTGTCGCTTCATAAACTGCTGGTCCATCATGTGTTGTTCCAGTGTATTTGTGCCAGGTGTGTTGTCACTTTGATCTCAGCTTGAATAGAAACCAGGTCACATGTGGCTCGCTGTTTGAAGTCCGGGGCTATTAACAAAATGGCACAGCAGCAGAAGCAAGCAGCAGTTCCCCTTTCCTGTCTTACATCTTTTCTTCCGAGTTCCTCAATGGAGTGTTTGGCGTCTCAGTCTGTGTGTGTCGGCCTGCAGAGTGCGTCTAGTGCCACAGGCAGCATGTGCAGCAGATTGATACACTGATCAAACAAAAAAGCACAGATTTAAGGGCGTACATTAAAGCTCTTTTGTAATTCCGTTTAGGATTTCCACCAGTGCTGAGCCACACCCTCGTGCAACGACATTATGCGGCTAACTGAAATGGATGGGCAGGATGCAAAGCGCATTTAGTAACATTTTCAACTCTGTGATTTAATGATGGACGCCATTAGTCCTGAGTGGCCTATAGTCAAATAGAAGAAGGAGCCTGCAAAGTGGTTTACTGGTGGATCCACAGCTTCCTGTTACAAGAACCTGGTTTCTGCTTCATTGAAAGTCAAGAGTCTTTTGCAAAAGTCACTTTTTTTAGGTTTAGTAACAGCAAATCCTCTTTGAGGCTGCTTACCGACACTGAGTTTAAGTCAAAGACTTAGTGGAACTTTGGGGAGAGTTTTTGGGTTCCCCACCCCGCTCTAGGGATTGGAAAGGCTGACAGGCTGCTGACGAAACAGCTGCCTGAGTCCTGTAAGGAGCAGAAGACGCACAGCTGAGACACGACTCTCTCTTACACACACACACACACCCACACACACACACACTTCTAAAGCACTCTAAAGAATGTGTTTGCTGACGAGTCTGCGGTTGATGGGGGGTTTTTTCTTCTTCATTCTTCCCTTTACTCAGAGTTTTAAATTTCTCTCTGCCACCAGGATTTTCTCTCTCCTAAATATCTCCATTCGTTCTCCTTGTTGCCGAGCTTACAAGCGAAAACAACAGCTAATGTGTTTAGCTATTCACTCAGTGTGAGTCGAAATAGTCTTTGTATGTCTTGTCCCTTTTCATTAATTTCCATTGTGTAGCCTGCAGCTGCAGCAACAAAAAAAAATCAAGCATTTATCTTTCAGCTATTGTGGGCTTGTACCAGAGGGAAGTGGACACAGTGCTGAACTACAAGCACAGATAAGGAAACGTCTTGGTACAGAAAGACGGCGAATGCCACACTTTACTCTTGCAACCAATAGTGAAACTAACATTTAAACCTCATTGCAATCAATACAAATACAAATTATTATTGATTTCCATATCATTTTGATCATAATTGTACAATTTAAAAGTACCCCCAGAGAGCTTTACAAGGAAACCACTAAAACAAAGACTGAATGCTAATGCAGGCAAACAAAAAAATCATAATGGTAAATTCAAGATTAAATGTTTCTCAACTCCAAAAACAATCCGGACGCTTCCAATTCTATGGAAGTACATCCGTAAATTGCTGGAATCCATCTTTCAGCTCTTTTTGCTGGTTTGCTGTTTAAACACATGCGATGTGTTGATTGTTAACCTTGCGTTCTACTTTCTGTTTTGGGTGAGAGGCACTGAAATGAAAACGAAGCTGCACATCTGTTTCATTAAAAAGAATAAGCTTTCTCTGACCTCAATTTCTTTCTTTTTGCGTAATCTTTCAGCACCCCTGGGCCCAAACCTGCCCGACCTGCCTCTCTTGTCCCCTTCAGACCCCACCACCCTGGCCCCTCCCCCCCCCCCCCCCCCCCACACACCCACCCTTCATGAAGGGGAGCAGCCTGCCGTCCTCCAGACGTGGAGGGAAGGGCACGCATAGGGACGCAGGGGGTTTCATTCACGGCTTCGTCGACACACTGAACGCATTTGCGACGCCGGACCGAAGGACAGCGGCTCGTTTCCCGGGAGACTCGAGGAGCTCAGCCCGCTGCAGCCAGGTGCGTGTTGCCGTAGCTACGGTTCATCTCCAAGTCAACGGCAGCGCGCTCGCGCTCCTTTGTGCTGCTTTAACCGTAAAGTAACGCGGGCTCTAAAATGAGTCTTTTTACGGGTATGTTTTTGTTTGAGAGGGGGAGAGTGGGGAGAGTGGGGAGCACGAGTCGTTACTGTTTGTTCTGACGCCTCTTTGTGGCATGATGGGATGATGGACGTGTCACGTTAGCATGGCTCGCGTCGGTTGGGGGCTGCGTTAGTCGCTCATGGCGCTCTCCCCGGTGCTCTGTGGTGCCGGACTCGGACGACCCGGTCTGTGGTTCAGCCTTACTGACCGCTTTGTGTGCGTGTCCGTGCGTGCGCGCGCGCCGTGCCCCGCTATTGTTCCGTGATGCTAACCGGGGCCTCGCGCTACACCCGGGCGAATCCAGCGTGCTTGTTGTCGGAGACTAGTCGGGCCGTTGAAGCTCCACATGGGGTCAAAGAAACCGCCATGGGGTCCGGGGACCGTCTTTGGGAAAGGGGGGCCGAACAACTGTTTGTTTAGTGTTTGTATTCAACATATAATCAACAGGAAGCATCCGCTGTGTTTGACAGGAACTATTGTGTCAAAAACCTCACATGGCTTTTCCTTTTTTTTAACGTTTTTTTTTCCCCTCCTGTTTTTATTTGAGGCTCTGATGTACAAGAGGCAGTCTGTTTATCATGTGAGGTTCTGGGGGGGGCTGTAACCTCCTTGTACCAGCAGCATCGCTCGACTATAAATTAGTTTTGAATTTCTAGGTTTTCTTGCTTGCTAGTTGCTTGCTGCCTGGTCCGTTGTCTCTAGCCACCAGGACCTCCCTGCCTCTGTTCGTGTTTGCCTCCCTGCTCGCGGACCGATCTCATTCTCTATGTGAGAACAGGAACACGGGGCTCGGAGGCCGACTGTCCTGCGTCTTCATCTGCAGATCTCAGCGATGGAGGGGTTGCGTTTCATCATCCAGCTTCTGGCTGAGAGCCCACGTTACATAACCAAAGGCGCAGTGACTCTCCAGCTTTTGCTGGATGGGTCTAGTGTTCGATTTACTGTCTTGGATGTTACATGGGCTCCATATAATCAATATGTTTATAATATAATAAAGACATTTAGTCACGACGCTTTTTGGTTGTTGTTCTACGCTGTGACACAAATCTTTGGAGTTGATTCAGCCACAAACTTTGTCAAACTGGGCGTGGGGTTTAGGAAAGGAAGGGCTGTCGACACCGATCAGAGGACCAAACGGACGTGAGCTGGTGTTTTTCCAAAGGCTGAAGACGAGCGTTTCTTTTTAAAACGCTACTACCGCCTGCAGTGTCTGCTTCGCTCGGTTGACTGGTGTGATCTGTTGTTGGATTAATGCGTCTAATGGCTGATGAGCTGTGCTGTTTATTTAGCTTAGCCTGGGTTCATGTGCAACAGCTGCGAGAGGTTCTAATGGTTGTGGATGCTGGAGGTCAAGGGTTCAAATCTATTCTCCGCCGTGGCCCGACAGAATGAACAGATGACTCTCTGCCTCATAAACAAGCAGTTAGCATTTATGTTGGTTAGAGTTGTTCCGATCCGATACAGTATCGGAAATGCCTCTGATACTGCCGAAAATGCTGGCATCGGCGAGTACTGGAGTCCAGGCTAATGTTAGGGCATCATGTCGGCGGTTTGACAGTACTTTACACTGGCTTTTCCCACCAGGACGCCGACAAGCAACATGTGCAAAGAAGCAATTTCGAGGGGTGGCGCGAGTGTTGCAAATTTCAACACCAGCAACTTAATCAAACATCTGAAGACGCTAAAGAGCACGACGAATTTACCAAAGTTAAAGGGACACCAGTATCGGTACTCGGTATTGGCCGATACCCACAGGACGTGTATCGGGAGGGAAAAAATGGTATCGTAACATCTCTAATGTGGGTATTTTTACAGTCACTGTGAACACGATCCTGAAGCTAAAATCCTTATTAAAGAAGACATAATTTTATTTATTTAAATTAAAGGGGGCTTACATGCTTGGATTTTTCATGGATTTTTTTTGTTTAATATTCAGTCTTTTTTTTTTTTTTTTTTTTATTCAAGCCGGCAAGTATTTTTTATTGATTTAATCAATTAAATCAAGAAATGTATAGTTTACTCCTTGTACTTTTTAAGAGCTTGAGTTGTTACTTAAATGTCTGACAAACCATCGCAGAAGTTGGACATAAAAAAAAAAGAAGCCCTCCTATCCATTGGTGCTCTTCATCTCACTGAAGGCAGCTGAATGGAAAGCACAACTCCGAGCATTTGCATCTGTTGTGCACTGGGAGTGTCCAACCATGGAAATCCAATCCAGACGCCCACCCGCTTCACTGCGTCGACTCCGAATGACATTCAGGCTGAAACTCCATTTCGTCATCCGTCCTCACGGTTTTCCTGCGTCTTCTGTGCAGTTCTCGGCTGCTCGAGGGGGCTTAGACCTTGGCTCTGTGGTCTGGAGGCTGGCGCTCTCCCGTCCGTTGGGATGGAGCGCTGGATGCTGTCGTTGCACTTTTTAGGCACGCAGTCTGTCTGGGACTGTGAAGCTGGGCTCAGTGCACTGCAATTATCTCCAGAGTAATGCCGCCCTTTGAAAGTCTGTTTGCCAGCTCACTTTGGGCGCCTTTTAACGCCGTTCCGAAGACGCTCAGCTAGAGCGCTTCTTTTATTTTTTGACCAAACATCTAGTGTTCGCTCTTGTTGATGCGTATTGCAGTGTTATATTTTCAGAACTCTAGACAATGGAAAACCTGACGTGCCCCTTTTGAGGTGTAGTTGAGATTTGGATCACTTTGATCAACAATTGATCTGTCTCTGACTTGAAATAAGGGTGCGTTTGTTTGCAGGCCATATCACGATTTCACCCTCTTCCTCTTGAAATGCAAGTGAAAGTCCCTGTGTGTATTCATAATGGTTTTGTGTATTCAGTATTGGGTGTGTGTTGAGGAGGCTGGTGTTTTTAAGGTGTGGCTTTAGAGCCGTGCCTACTCGGAGGTCTGGTAACTGATCTGGCCCTCGGGGCTCTGATCTCAGCGCTGGCTTGTCTACAACAAACGGAAAATACGCCTTTTTTTTTTTTTTTTTTTTACGTTGGTTGATTTGTCGCATGAAAAATGTTAAAAGCTGATTTTTGTTGTTGTTGGGTCTCTTCTATAGCTCTAGATTTTATAGCCATAGCTTCATCATATGACCCCCTGCCTCAATTTCTAGCAATTATTGTAAGCATTTTAAATGGCGCATCCTCCATGACTGACCTCACTGAAGCCAAACAATAAGAGTGCAAAACGAGACTGGCTTCAGACTGGTTCAAACTGATTCCCTGTTTGAATATTAACCAATCTTTATTCCATTTGTTAAGGCCAATCATTAACCGCTGCGTGAGTGCAGAGGGACCCCCCCCCCTTTCTGAATGGACTGTTTGTGACGAACATGTGACCGACGACTTGCGTCGTCACCCCTCCCCTGTTCAGCCTGCAGAGGAGATACCCCTGGGTTGTTTGGGGAAAGTTACCCGCTCCAGATGCCCTCCATGCCCCCCCGTCCCGTCCCATCAGTTAATCCTTTCTCCCCGCTGCACTGTGCTTGCGGGGGTTTGTGGTGCACAGTGCAGACAATGGGACTGGTCTCTGCCCACGCTCCCCCTCGTGGTAGCCCACGCCAAACCTTGCATTGAGTGGCGGGTGTGGGGGGGGCAGGGGGTGGTTGTTGTTTTTGGACCAGATATGATTACACACTCTTCCCTCCTACGGCTGATGACCCTCTATTGACCCTATTGTGTGCCGTGGGGCCTCGAGTCATCGCGCTTCAAACCGCCACTCCCTTAAAGGGTTCGCTTAACTTGCATTCCCACTTAAGGTCATTGGGAGCAGGTGGTTATCGAGTAGTTTAGTCACTTGGCACATGTCACTGTCCCTTCATTGATTCAAATAAGCTGCACGCGCCCCCTCCACTGATGCAAGTGTTTTTTTTTTTCTTTTGACGTGTCGATCTAACATCTTTTAATTATTCATTCATAGCTTTGCCTTGAGCAGATACTTACAATGCCGTGCTCTACCTATGGAGCTCTTAAATTCCTCCGCATAGTTATAAGTCCCTCAGCCATCACATTCTGTCTCTGTGGTGCCCTTTTACACCGTAGCGGCTCGCGGCAGTAGACGTCAATCCCTTTTTTTCACAACAAATGGTCTTTGGTTGAAATGGTCTTTAGAGCATGGGGGAGGGGACGGTGGGTAAAAACCATTAAGGGCTTGTGCGTTTCTTTGTCTATAGGTAACGAGGCGGATGGCGTGCCTTTCATCTCCTTGACAAGTTTCGGCGAGGGGGTGGGGGCCTTTTGTAGGCAGACTTGCCCTCCACTACAAGATGGTGCACCTTCTTTAAGGCTTCATATGTTTTTTCTTTTAATCCTACTTTCAAGACATTGTACAGTGTGTTTACACGTCCTGTCGCTCCATTTGGGTTATTGGGAAATGTACATCCTTTAGGGGATCATGTTCTTTGGTTGCATGGATTCATCTTTCACTGTTCAGGATGTTGAAAGAAGTCAGATGTCATGATGCTTCACTTTTTTGTTAAAATAAATGTCAAAATGAGCAGCAGCACCCATATAAAGCCATTGAGACGGCCCTGCATGTTTGGTGGGGCGACACGATGAAGTCACGGCCTCGTGAATGTTGTTGTAGCAACGTGCAGAGCTGCAGCTACTTGGCTAAAGTGCCACGCAGACGATTGTCTTTTTTTTTCTTTTTTTTTTACGACGTTCTTGCCAGAGGGGCCCGTAATGTCTCACCGTCCTTCCAGCAGGAGCGTTAAAGCCGGTGCGATCGCTAATCAACGGACGGCGCGTGTTTCCCTGGTTTCGTTTTAATGACACAGCGCTGATCGACGGGTCTCCTCACCACGGCAGCCCTGCAGTGTCTCTGCGTGCTGAGGAATGCATCTGGTGTATAATAAGGGCCCTCTGATGTGGACGGTTGTCTTCGTAGCTCGGCCACGCAGCCGCCCTTGTAGAACACATACGCCAGGTTGAAATGTATTTCAACCTGCATTTTAAAACCTGCATTTTTATATCGTATTCTGTTTTGCTGCCTTGTTTATTTTTTTTATTTTTTTTGTGCTCTACGTTGGGCATGAATTGGGAGACTGCGTATGTAAATGCCTGCAGCTCCGGTCAATTTGCTGTCCCACTTCTATCATGAAGTTGTTTATAGATCTGTCATTAAAGGCCGCCTCTGTACATTGTTATGGATTTTGTGTGTGTGTGTGTGTGTGTGTGTGTGGTGGTAGTACTACACCGGGATTGGCTGCAGGGGAAACCACTCATTCAATCTAAAGCTTGCGCCCTCTTCTTTCCCCCAAAACTTATTTTTGATCTTCATTCAACTGCATCCAGTCGGCTGAAAACTTTTAATGTTCAGATGTGTAGTTCTTGTACAGAAATGCAGGAAATGCGCCTGTGGATTTGTAAAAAATGCCGTAAGTGGAAGGCTGCGAAAATCCAGATATCTTTGTTTCCTTGCATGCAGATTGGACGTCATAATCATAATGCACACTTTCATCGTACACAGTTCTTTGCTCGCACCACTCACATCCTGCCCCATCTGATGTGTGTAGACACTCATTCATTGGACTTCCTAATGACACGCACATTCAGTCACATGGACAGCTGCCGATGTGTGGCCCCGCGGAGCCTCCAGCAGGGCAGGAATGTGTTTGGGTGGGATCTGCTGCTCTGGGCATTCCCTTTCTAACAGGAATCATCTTGGAGCGTGGAGCTTGGAACTACTTTGGATTCAACGCTGCTTCAGGCGCGTTAGACGTTGTGTTTGGAGGATGAGAATGAGTTTGGTAACGGCAGCAGTCTGCGGTGAATCTACAGATGACGTCAACGGTGTCAACAGCCGCTCTGCAGCAGGCCGCACAAAGCGTTCCCCTGCCAGGCTTCCAACACGCCTAAATCCCCCGCCCTCCTGCCACCAGTGGACGCCGTATTAAAAATGACCCATTTTTGGCAGGCACCATCAGGCCGTTTCTGTGTCGAGACGGACGCCCTCCGACAAGTTGGAGGCCTTACGGCCTTGGTCTTTAACAGAATAATCCGGGTTATTGAGCTGATGGTCATATCAGCTGCGTGGCGCTGTGGTGAAGGAAGGCACGCTGCGACCCCAATATGCTTTTAAATCTCATTCAACTGGGATTTGTTATGCAAATGTAGACTGACAAAGAGGTCTTTATGCATGGCATTAAAATTCACGAGGCTTCTTCGCAATGACCAAGAATATGTATTTTTTGTAATAATTTTTTTAAATGGCACCTCTCTCGTTCTGACTCTGCAGCTTTTCAGCTTGAAAGAATCCCAGACTTGCCCGTGGTGTCGAGTGTGGTCTGATGGAGATGAAAACGAGCAGCAGCTCTGCACAGCAGCCCGACTCGATTCAGTTTGTGTGCGTGTGTGTTTTGGTGATCTATTCACAATCCCCTCTGTTCTGCGTCACACAGCGTCAGCTGGTTGGGGATGATGCCTTCACTGGCACAGAAGGGGGTCACCCCCATGAGGAATGTGATTTCATTCTGCTAAGCCTCTGGCATTAGTAGCTGGACTGGCAGAGCTCTGCAGCGCACGTCGTGCTGGCGGTTTATACTTTCCATCCCGGAGCAGCTTCCTCCCGCTTTAGTGAAACCGGCGTTTTAGTCGTCAACCGAAAGAGCAATATTGACGTGATAGTGAGCAAACATGCAGACTCATCTGCATTAAAAATGAGTGATGTACTTAATGTAGGTTTCGCAATTTGCTAATTGCTTCCAAACCGTCCCATTGTTTAAATGAGGTGGTGATAATGGATTTGATTTGGCACTCTGTCCCAACGGGTCAGCACATTACCTAAATTGATCATTTTCCAAGGCTTCCTTTCTGTGTTTTTTACAATATTGTGATTACATTGTCATGGCTGTATTCTGGTGTACACTAAATTCATTTTATTAATAGTTAATTCATGAACCGGCCAATTTATTTCTAATATCCTGCAGAGGGAAAACAGTTTTTAAAGCCGTCCGTGTTGCATCTTTTCCATGGCTGAAGCAAAGGATACGCAGGTTACATTGGCTGTGCAGTGGGTTTTTGTTTGAATATTGGCCTGTGGGTTTTTGTTTGAATATTGGCCTGTATGTTCCGTGGTTATCGGCACTAAACTCGACAAACAAGTTCTTTTCAAAGTTGTCAAAATGCTTTCCATTTATCTGTCTTTAGTTTGACAAAGCAGCATTGTTGTGGCTTTGCTAAGCCGGAGGCACCGCAGGGATCTCTTTACTTCACTTTCTTTCAGGAGTGCAAAAGCACCAAACTTTTGGGAATGTGGGGGAGAGTATTGTGTTACCTGCTGATGTTAATGTGTAACTGATGAGGAAGCAATTTTTCCTGACCTTTGGACGACAGGACGTGCTGCTGCTTCTTTTAAGAAATGCTCTGAAATGTCCGGAAATGGGTCAGTTGGTCACTTGCAATACTTTAACGGTCCTGATCTAAGCGGCGAGGTTGTATAAATGCAATCTCTCAGCAGTGGAACATTTTGCTCATTGGTCCTTTCTTCCAAGACGTTTTTTTCTTTAGTCTGTTTAATGGCTTCATCATAAATCGTGCACGGCCATGACCTTATTAGAGAGGCAAGAGACCGCTCTCTGAGTCACTGCCCTGCTTCTCTCAATATCATTACTCGTGCCTTACCAGCCAAGTAGGAAGAACGTACCATTCGTTTTCCTTACTTTTGCTTCACTATTCATATTCTAGTCTTTGCTCTTATATCTCACCATTGGTCCATTTCATTCAATCCACCGCTTGCTTGTTTTCCGGGGTCATAGAGCGCTTCTCTTGGCTAGATCATATGTGGAGCAACTGGCTGATGAGCAGACGGCTCATCAGGAGGTGGGGCTGTGCTCAGAGGGGTGGTGGGGCTGGGGAGGAGCTCTGTCCAGCCAAAGGACGAGGATGAGGAGGAGTCTGAGCCGAGCGGTAGAGATCTCCTAACTCACCACAGCTTTTGCTCCTCGAGTCATTTCTCGTATTCCTAGAAAACTTGTCAATTAGAGAATCTGCTGGTTAAGTTTGAGGGATGGCGTGACGGTGCCTGAGCCGTGCTGTGTTTGTGTTTCTCTCCTCGTCCTCTGCGTGTCATGTCAGGAGATTGTGGAGCCTCTCCCATTTCATCGCTCCCAAAAGTATAAACCGCCCAACAAGGCTTTCCCCTTTTTTTTTTTTTTCAGTTTATGCTCTGAGTTTGAGTTAATCTGTGAGCCGCACATAGCACTTGTATTACCAGTAAGTTCTTAGATTAGCGGTGCAGTCAGAGGTTTAGAAAACAGATTTGTTGGCATCTCTCACTGCTCACTTCCTGTTTTTCAGTCTCCCCCTTAATTCCTTGCAGGCCCCTTTGGCATGAATGGCATTTCCTTTGGCTGAGAATGACATAAGTCTTTTTGTTTGTATGACTCCAGGAGCAATGCAACCATGGTTTATTCTTTGCATTCAAGAGGTGTGCAGTAAATGATGATGTTAATAATCTTGTGACTAATATGTTTTGTTCTACAGAGAATCTGAGTGAGAGGGAGTCGCTCACCAGGACGAGTGTGAGCCCCTGGACCTCGTAAGCGAGGAGCAGCGTCGACGCTTGCATCGCTTTCTTTTTATATCGGAGGAGGGCATGAAACCGGATGGGGATACCATGGAAACCAATGAGCCCACCGACCCCGTAGCAGAGCCGCCCTCGTCGCAGGACGGCGCCACAGAGCAAGCGCCATCGCAGCCTGAGGAAGCCGCGAATGACGCAGCAGCCTTTGCCGCCCCGGAGGCCAATGGCAAGGCAGCGGGGGGCGACCCCAAACCGACCCTCAAACTGAAATCGGTTGCGACAAAAGCGCAGTCCGCGGCCAAATCCACCGCCGGGGCATTCGGGTCCCGGCCAGGCACCGGCCCACTACGCGCGGTGAATCCCTTAAGCCCTCCCGCCGCAGCCGCACTCAAGAAAACCGCCGCTGTGGCCAAAGCGGCGCCCGCCAGGGCCGTACCTAAAAAAACAGCGGGTGTAGCTGCCGGCTCCTCCATGGTCAAGAACCAGTCGAGAGGGCCTGATAAGAGGCCCTTTGCACCGGCCAGGGTCGCCGCCGCCGCCGCCACAGCAACAAACTGTAGCAAACCAACTACAGTGAATGGTGTTGCGAAAAGGAGACCGGTAGCAGAGACTGTTCTTGTCGCCAGAGCCAAAGCCACCGGTAAGTCTGGACTGTATAGTGGAACTAGATGGAGATGATTCCCTTTTTAAATGATGATGCTGTAGTCTTTGAAGTTATGATTAGTTTTGCTTGTTTGTTTCGACGCACTCTCATTTTCATGTCTTATTTCTTGTCTACAGCGCCTGCCAGCAGAGTAGTGGCGTCCGCCCCCCCGAAAGCCGGCACATCGACCGCCTCAAAAGCTCCTGTTGTCAGCGTTGCAAAGACGGCCAGGTACGCATGACTATCTCAGAGCGGATGAAGGAACATCGAGAGCCAATGGTGTTCATAATCTAATAAAAATAATTGAGTTAGTTATTTGTAGGGGTGTAACGATTCAGCTGTTGCATCGATGTATCGATTTCTATTCCTCCGATCCAACTACATCGATCTGTGCTCGGCGAGTTGGCCATATGGACGACATAGATCGATCAAATATCAATTTAAAATGTAATAAATCGATTGTATCGATACTAGGAAATAACCCATTGGATTTAAGCACGTTAGACTTTTTTCTTAGCACTTTTAATGATAAAGGCTGTCACGGACTGAGCCGTGACGTGCTCACGCAGTATGCAGGTCCCGCTGTCCCGAGCCCCGATTCAACTTCTGGGACGTTCCAAAAGGGTTGAAATAGTGGGGGGGGGGTTGGTAGGGGGGAACCATTATTGCAGGGGTGTGCACTAGTGTTTGCACTTTATTCAAATAAAATGTGAATGCATTTGCCATTCATTGTTGTTTACTTGTTTATTTATATTTATAATTAATTGATACCTGACTCCATTACAAGAAACAACAGGAATCTAGGAAATTTATTTCAGTCACACTGATTGAATTTTGGCTAAAGTTACTGAATCGATTTCAAGTCATTGAATCGTTTCGGATCGTATCGTTCTAATTTAACCAATATCGTCCTTAAATCGTATCGACAACCATGAATCGTGATTGACTCCTTGATTATGAGTCATGTTGGCAGAATTAAGCTGAGACTGAGGAGCTTTAACAGCGGCAGCGATACTGAAAAACTACGACTTTGTTGTTTTTTTGGCCAAACCTAATGGACGGAAGTTGACTGACACTTCACAATCACATTTAATTGACTGACAATCACATTTAATTAAAGCGATGAGAAATGGTGTTGGATCTAGAATCCACCACTTTAGCCTCTTTCTGCAGGATGTAGTGTTCTGCTCTGTAGTGGCCTGATCACATTATCGCCACTTGTACTTCCCCCTCTTGATTGTTTCTTAAATAAAGGAACAAGGCACTGCGTCATTCGGGTCTCTGAAGCAGCCAGTTATTGGCTACTCGGCGTTATAAGAAGGATACTATGCATCCGTATATACACACGCACTGAATTCTCCCTGTGTGTTGTAAATGTACCAATTCACCATTTTACTAGGGGACCAAGTTATTTTGTGTTTCCTTATTAATTGACCTTTTGCTTCAATACAATACCGGCCACACTTGCTAGATCCGCTTGTCTTCACTGTCAAGGATGCAATCTCTGGTCAGTGGCGTAATGGATCCTTTCATGCTACCAGCTCTACAACAGAGATTCTCTCGTCTCAAACGGAGCCTTGCATTAATCATTGTGGCACAAACTATGAAGCGGTGAGTTTTCATTGGTTAAATCGTTCATGTAAATTTATATGTAGAGACCCGCCCCTTGACGTTCATTGGGCCGTAGGGAGGAATAAGGGCACTTTGGGGAAATCACTTTGACCTCAGCCTCGTTTGCCTTCAGCTTATGTGAAATGGGATTTGTGCCTGTGCAGGGGGAAGGGGATCTGATGGATATGTGGAAATATAGTAGAACTCTGTGGAAGCTTATGTTTCTTAATTATTTTTTTATGTAAATACATTTTATTCTTTAATTGGATTTGCCTTGTCCATAACTGAAAGGATGGAGGATGTTTATCTCTTCTTTCCCGGCCCCCTCCTCATTTTTTCTGCCTTCTGTGCACATGCCGGATCGCCTCAAGCCCGCCTCGCGGCCCAAAAGAGCTGTCCCCATGTTTCAGCTCACTCATTCATTATTTAGCTGCATACAGGGACTGTAACATGCCAGTGTGGTGCTGTAACACGAGAAGGCCGGTGATTACGTCGGTGAGCAGTCTGTGAGAGGGTTCATTTTCAAGGTGTGCCCACTAATGGACAGAGCTGCTGGTGGTAATGGTGCCCCGTTGCCCCTCGGACACAAGAATGCCGCCTCTATTCTAAAACGAAAGCGTTATTGCATTTGCACAAAAACGGTTTCGCCCTGTCAGTTTCTCTTCCCGCCTCGTCGCCCGTTTCCAATTTCATCTCTCCCTTACGCTCCTGCTGGGATTACAATCCTAGCAGGAAAGGCCCGCGGTGTCCGTCACAGTGACAGCGGGGGCCCTGACGCCTCATAAGCCGGTGACGTCTGGCGTGCTGTAGCCGTGTCTCGACCTCCCACGAGCCGCCAATCCGTATTGTCAAGGAGACGTCTGTGGTCCCACACGGACCCGAGGAATCTGCGCTCCTCTCCAGGAAGCAGTAAAGCAGCTGGTTTTGGACAGCCTACAAGCCAAACAAGGTATTGTTAGGCTGCTCCATTTCCATTGGTTGTCTTGGAACGGGGCCCTTGTGAGGAGGAGAGATAAATGTGAACTTGGACTGCACTTGCTGGGATCATTTTTCTCTCGGGCCAAGCCCGAGAGATTGCACTTGAATAATTAAATCCACAGGAGCAGGGAGGCCAAACGTTGAGCATCCAGGCTGCGTTTTAAGGGGAAAGCGGCGCAAAGAGGCACCCGTGACTGATGGAGTTGGCTTCAATAAAACACATTCCCTTTGATTTCCAGCCAAACAAATGTTGCCGCCCCTCGGCATCGATTCATTATAAAAAGATAAAATGCTACGTCAGAAAAGAAATCTGCACCATCTGGACCAGAATAAATATTCTGGGTCATATCCCCTACACGCTTTGGAGTTTAAGGTGGTGCAGGGTTATGTTTATGCTGGCTTACGTTGGCCAGTCTCTATTCTATAATTCAGAACTGTGTTTGGTCTTGGACTTGTCAGAGATGGTGTTGAACTGACTGGACTGGCTGGGTTCAGGTCTACGTTTTCAGCTCCCCATTAAACCAGCTTCTTCACCGCGTTTTTGTTGCCTCCCTCTTTTTATTTCCCTTCAGTGTTCCTCATTACACGAGGGCGTCTGTGCAGTTTTGAATTCAATGCATAATGAAGAATTGGAGTGGTGTTTTATAAATGCTTTACGTTAATGGGATCATTTTTGTAGAATGCCTTTAAATGCATGCAGAGGCCCATTATTACTTTGTCTTTCTCCAGGCCTGCTGCTGCGGGCCCCTCGACATCTCGAGCTGCGTTCACATCCAGGGCGGCCACATCCACTGTCAAGCTCTCCACTGCTGCGACTGCCAAAACCGCTGCCTCCAGAGTAACTGCAGGGCCCTCTACAGGCAGGACTGCAGCGGCGCAGCCTCCTAGAACAACTGCTGCAAAGAAAGGTGGGGACATTTTGGATCTTAAATTGGTATGTTCTCTGCACATTTGAGGTCCCTAATAAAGTAGATGGACGTGTTTGACTTTCCAGCAATGGAATATGTTTGTTGGATCAGGTGAACTGACATTTCCTGTTCTTTCTTTCCACCAGATGTCAGTCGACCACTGTCTGCTGCGGCGAAGAAACCCGCCATAGCTACAGCTTCCACCGCCACAAAAAAACCTGAACCATCTAAACCCACAGCCAACCTAAAGCTCAACTCAACCTCCAAGAGCTCCGCGACCGAAAAAGCGGCGGACCCCAAAATGTTGCCATCCAAAGCTTTGCAACCTGCGAAACCTTCCACAAAGAAGCCTGCAGCACCCTTTTGGTTCAAAGACCGCAACAGGCTTCCCCTTGGTCAAACCCCGCCCGCCTCGCCAGCTGGCAGACCAGCACACAGCAGCACTCCTCAGGGGAAATGTAGAAGTAAACCCATGCAGGCCGTCCCGCCTTTCAACGCGGCGAAGAAAACGGGGGTTTCAAATGCTACCAAACCTGCTGCAGGAGCCCAGAGAGCAGCGACAAGGTCGGTGGCGATAGCGGCTCCAGCCGATGTGCCACCAGCAACACAAACGGAGGCCACAGAGCCCCTCCCACAGGCGTCATCACTCGCTGCTCCTGCACTGGAGGACGACCGCTCCTCAGCGTTGGCCTGGGGTGCCTCCCCAGAGGCGGAGCCCGCTCAGACACGGGGTGCATCGTTCTCTCCTCCTCGAAGCCCCGTCAGGACGACGTCGCCACAGACCTCTCCTCCTCTCCCGGATCCGCTAGAGAGCAACGCTGACTCGCCAACGACGCGGGAGGTCCCGGTTGAGCCGGCGACGGCACCAGCGGCCTGTCCTCCACATCTAAACCAAACTCCTTCCACCTCCGAGGTGGTTGCTGCGGCAGCGAATGCCATGCCTGTGACGGCTCCTCACACCAATCTGAATGAGGAGGACTATGAGGAGGAGAGGGAAGGCAGCCAGCTGGTGTCTGTGTCCGAGATGAGCGGAACCACGCAGCCCACGGAGGACTCTCGCCCCGACTCTGCGGGTCCAGTCGGGGGGTCCCACTGGAGGGCGGCTGGCGCCCTGCTGTCTGAGCTGGACTCCGAGGACGTAAGCGGCAGCCAGCAAGGCGCATCCGAGCTGAGTGCCCCCGGCGTCCTGGAGGGCACGGAGAGCATGGACGACCTGGGGGAAGGCAGCCTCAAAGGAGCCATCGACATGGAGGGGGCCTCTGCGGGCTCACCGGACTTTGAGAAGGTCCCAGACATACCAGCAAACGACTTCGACGAGGACGACGAAGAGGAAGACGATCGCGTGTGCGACATGGACGTGGGCTCAGAGCGGGCAGACAAACCTCAGAAGCATGACAACAACGTCGATAGTGAGGAGGAAGAGGGCGAGGTGGAGGATGATGAAGATGTCGAGATGGCTAGTGAAGGGGTGACTGAGAGCGGGCTGGAGAGCTATGGTAATGCAGATGAGGACGACTTTGCTGAGGATGAAAGGCTCGACAACTTGAACAGAGTGGCCGACCCCCCGGCCCCCCCGCTGCTGCCCTCCGCCCCGGCGGCTCAGTGGGACCAACCAAACCCCTTCGCCGACCCCTGGGCGGAACCTCTTCAGCCTCTGCAGGGTCTGGAGAACTCATCCCGCCCCGCACCGGTGGCAGGAGCGGCGGCGAGCCCTTTGGAGGACACCTGGCAAGCAGACCCGGTGACCCCGACTCAGGCCCAGGTTTGGCCAGACTGCGGCTCTGCTCCTTTTGATCCCATAAACCCAGGTGCTCTCCATCTTGCTGCCGCCGCCGTCAAAGAGCAGCCCCAAAGTGCAGTGGCCCAGATGTCCCTGGATGAGTCGGGCCCCGCCCTGCTACAAACCCTGGCCCGGGGCACTCCTCTTTCCAGCACGCCAGGGGACCTCTGCGACAACACCGGAGACGGGAGGCCGCAGCCCGGAGAGGTGCGAGCAACGGCTCTTCCCCCGCAGCCTGACGAGGCCCCGCCCCCCGCCGCCTCCAACCCGTCCTCCACCTCTGTAACGGAAGACGAGGCGAGCGACACGGAGGGGGAGGCTCTGCTGGACGACTCCTTGGAGACTCCGGCGGTCGGCCATGCCACCTTTGACAGCCAGCCGCCGGCCCATCGCTGCCTGTCCACCGTGGAGGAGGCGGAGGAGGCGGCAGAGGGCGCTGCGGGCTTCGACACCACCCCGCCTTCGGCGACGTCGCTGGCGTCCTACGGCTTCGACACCATGACCACGGCCTCAAACTCCAACGCGCAGTCCACGGGGGAGAGCTGCGTCAAGAGCCCGGGCATCTTCTCCCTGGAGGAGCTGTCCGATGAGAGCAAGGAGGCCTGTCCCATCCCGTCGCCGCCGCCGTGCGTCGCCGAGCACAACTACATCGATTGCGGCACGCAGCAGGAGGCGGAGTCCGCCGAGAGCTTCGGGGAGGAAGTGCCGCGGCCTCAGGAAGCCCCGAGCACTTTGCAGCCACCGGAGGAGAGCCCAGACGACACCCAGCCTCCCTACTATTCTATCTGTGAAAAGACTGAGAACTCTTTTGCAGGTAATGTATAGTTAATCACCTCCCTAACAGGCCCCGCCCCGCTGCAGCCGCCCACAATATCCCACTATTGTAGCTCTTGTCGCAAGTAGCAGCAGCAACAACAAAGCAAAAAAGGGAAGTAATATAAAGAGAAGGCCTTTCCCTCTGATATAACCTTTCCCTGATGCGTATATGGCTTAAATTCCTGTATGTGCAATAGCTGCTACTATTTACTCTGCCTGGTTTTCCGTGCCGGTTTGACTCGACGCAGGATCATGTTGTTGTGAATTGGCATGGATTGGACTGTCCAGCTCTTACTTAAAGCAGGAAAACGAGCGAATTCGGTTTAAGAAAACGTGGAATGATGTGGTAACATATTTTTCATGTGTATTTATCCTTTTTTTTTAAGTGGTCATGCGGTCATTTTGATTGATTGTATATTCCTGCTCTGATTTCGCTACCGTACGATACAGGCAATCTTCCATAAGCCCGATCAGTCCCCATCTCTTGCACTTTAAATTGTACTCCCTTTCTTCCTCGTGTTTACCCTTCTTTTGGATTAATGAACTTTAAATAAAGACTAGATTTTTACAATGATGTACTCGCTCTCCCCGTAGAGTTTCTTTGAAGGGGGCTTTTGGGGATAATTGTGCTCTGTGGATTTCAAGGTCTGACACACTTCCACATGTTTACCAGCGGCTGCACAACAACACTCTTCAAAAACATACCGTAACTCGCACAGACACTTGTACACATGTGAGTGGAACTCATGGCTTCCCTCAAAGACTTTTCCCCAGTCTGAACTCAAAACTGGAAAGAATCTATCAACTACGCCAGAACGGCTCGTCAGCAGGTGAACTACGCCTCGTCGTCCAGAAGAAGTCAGACCCGCTCAGTTATTTCCACTCTGGGTGTGTTCCTGTTTGTTAGCTACTTTTTTTATTTATCTTTTTTCCTTGCACTGTATTAATGATAACTTATGCTTATGCATGTCACATTGGCGCACACACACACTTTTACATGACATTACTTTGGATCGGTGTGTAGAGGGTCAGTGGGATTTATTGGCTGTAGGACTCTGCATTTATTTAACGGGATTCTTTTTAAAGCCAAGCCATTATTTAATTTGTTCTTGTGATGCTGGATGTTTATAAATGCATGGTGAGCTTCTGCATGAATCACTGGTTGACTAACTATAAACTCCATTCATGGGGTGGAGACGGTTTAAGCTCATGCTGCACTTTTTTTTTCTTTCTGTGGTTTTTTTCTCACCATAGTTGATGGTGGTTGCATATACAGGAATTTGGCTGCTGTTTTTGTACACATCTTTCTTTTCTTGGTGTCTTTATTGTAACAAGAATACATGTTAAAGTGACCGTCACAATGTCCCACTGTCACGTGGTTCCAAATGGTTCACGATACAAAAAGGGAAAAGGAAACGACAAACTGCTGGTCAGTATGTAGGCTACTGACAGACCCTTTGGGATGGGCTTCACAATGCTCTCGCTATTCCTCTGGAGGCCCCCCAGAGCCCCTTTCCTTCTACACCCTCCTGCCTGTACTCACACTGCACTGCTGTCCCTGTCCTGCCGCCTGTGATCAGTTTTATTCCTTTTTGTTTTACAATAGCGCGACAGCGTTGAGAATAATCTTCCTTCTCTTACACAGGCTTTGCCGGATTGCCCCACCCTCACCGCCGTGAGCACTCTGCTTACCCCAGAAGCTACTGCGATGTCGCCAAGCCTCACGCCGCCTCCGCCCTCGCTTCGCCCAGGCTGACCTGTGCCGACCTCCCGCCCAGGAGCCTCGGGCAGCAGGCGCTGAGCCCCCAGCTCCGCCGGCTGGAGCAGCACCAGAGGCAGCTGCTGGAGATGCAGCAGCGCAGGGACCAACAGAGCAGGCCCCTGGAGGAGGCCGAGCAGGAGAGGAAGAGGCGGGAGGAGGAGGAGACCAGGAGGAAGAAGGAGGAGGCCGAGGAGGAGATCAAGAGGAATGAGGAGGCGCTGGCGAGGAGGGCGCGGGAGGACTCCAGGAAAGAGGAGGAGCTTCTGCAGCAGGAGCTGAAGGAGCGGCAGCAGATCCTGCAGTGGCAGCAGGAGCTGCAGCAGGCCGACCTGGGCCAGACGGCGCCGCTGTCCCCCTCCTCCGGCCTCTGCACCATCTACGAGGCCCTGGAGGCGAGTGACGAAGAGGAGGGTGAAGGAGAGGGGGTAAGCGAGGACTCAGTCACCAACGGGGGGAGGGAGCCCGGAGTAGAGACAACTGAGGAAGAGACGGGGTCACCGGGTAACGAGGGCCTCCGAGACTCTTCGCCGGCCACCCAAAGCTCTCCCCCTCCCGACTCCCCTCCGACGTCCAGCGACCCCTCCCAGGACGGGGACAGCTCTTGCCCGGAGTCGCCGGAGCGCTGCGCCCCCCAGGAGCTGGACTGGGGGAAGAAAGTGGACATTGTCCAGCAGCTGATCAACCAGACCATGCTGCTGAACCGAGACGGCTGCTCGTCCCTGCTGCTGTTGCCGGGGGGGGCCGGGGGCACGCTGAGCCCCCTGGAGAGCAGCCTGTGGCCCAGCCTGCTGCCTCCGCTCACGCCTCCCTCCGCCACAGTCACCTCCGTCAGCAGCTTCTCCCCAGAGGCCACTGGTAGCTCCCCGCAGGGGGAGTGGACAGGTGGTGGAGCTGGAGACGCATCACTGAGGGGGGGGGGGGGCATGCAAAGAATCACATGCACTGTGCTCAATGTGTGTTAACCTCAGGTTGAAGGGCTGAAACTGTCACGTCGTCCCTGCTCCCAAAGTGTTAAAATCCACAATGGGATCAAAAAGGTGAACAAGGAATTATGTTTTTCTGTACTGCCCGGCTCTGGAGGGGATCCTCAAACTAGTGTTTACTAGATCACTGCTTCGCAAGCAACAAGGGCGTTTCAAGCTTCCATCTGATTGTTTTTATTGTCTTTTCAAACTGCTGAATTGTTGGAAACTACTGACTACATTTGATTATTCAAATGGGGCCCTCTAAGATCCGGTCCCAACCTGCAGCCTTAGTTGACACTAAGCTTTGCGTTTAAGGGGTTGTGTGTTTGGAGGAACTGATGCCACGGAGTCGCTTGACCGAGGCAGGATTAGTGTTGCATTTCAAACACACACACAGTGCCAAATTGTCGCAATCAATGGAACAGATTGATTTTTTTTCTTTACCTTCTTGATTGAACCGATTGTTCTCATACTCATCATTGTGTTTTTACAATGACAATGCACTGGATGTCTCTACTGAAAAAGCGATTGCAAGCTTCTGAGATTGCACTTAATTCCATTCTGTCTTTATTTTGTACCAACTCAGACGAGACGACGTGGCGTCATGAGGTTAACCTCAGTTCAGAGTCCAAGGCATTTACAAACTGAGGTCATGGAAGAGCCCTCGTAGGGACTAGAAGGACGTTCTTCGGAAGTTGGTCCTTTTTTTGTGTGTGGCGAGTCGGCTGGTTAACTGCTGTGTAGCCGTGTGTAGCAGTCTCCCTGAAGGCCCTGTTGAGCAGTAGGCTTCATTGTGAGAGCTGAAGGGCTCCGTGTGTGTGCAGGTGTGTGTTGTAAGTGGTCTCGTCAGTCTGTGTTGACGTTGTTCCGGGTTTTGTGAGTCTGTTTTAGTCCCTGGGTGCTGTGGAGCCTCGCTGTGACCTCCAAGTTTAGAGGTGGCGACATTCACAGGACACGGTTACCAGAGTGGAATGGTAACCTTTCACCTTGATTGGCTCCTAAATACCGTGGGGATTCGAGCTCCGCCCAGTTTAGCAGCGACAGCCGTTGATGCTACAACGCTTTAGGCTGTTCGCGCTTTTTTTTTTAGGAAGCTGGACTTTTTAAATGTGCTTTCTTGAACCCGTCTGTGTGACGTTTTTGCATTTGTGCGTACATGGTGTATAAAGACTGTTCACTGTAATGAAGGGAAACTCCACTTTAATTTTGTACTTTAGAGATGTATAAGTATAGCAGCCTTTTTAGGAGTCAAAGATTTTATATGAATGTGACCCTTGTCAAGAAAGTTAGTCTTCAGTTTGGGTGAAAATGAGCTGATGACCTGGTGCAACTGAAGCATGAGTGAACACTCTTCACTTGTTACCTCGATTCAAATATGACATCTCACTATTTTAAATATTAATTTATTGTGAACTAAGTGAGGCATGTTGAGCCATGACGAACCTGTTTAACTAAACATGGCAGCTTGTTTTAAATTGTAAAGTTCTCTGCATTTCCTCTAAACGACAAGTCTGTAATTTCAATGCAATGTTCTATGTAAATAAAATGTTTTTTTAATAACATTTCTGCACTTCTTTGACACAATGAAAGATTTATAGTTGTAAACGGTCAAAAAATATTTACAATCAGTTATAAAAATATTCACACTGAACAGCAAACGTAATAAAACCATCACTTTGATAAACACTGGTCAACAGTCCTTGAATGGATCAGCCGTGTGATTTAAACTTCGCATCGCACTGACGTCTGGCTTCTCTTCCCGTCCACGCGTCACTCTGCTGCGGGGTGGGACAGCAGCAGCTGCTGCAGGTACTCTGTGGCACTGCAGCTCGACGGCTCCTCGCTGCCGAGGAACAACAGCTTGTGGTAGTTGGCCTGAAGAACCTCACATAGGACCCTGACCGGGGGAGAAAAAAAATAAAAAAAAGTACTTCTCGCTTTGGCCACAATGGCCTAATATTTTTACTCCCACAGAGAGAACTCGCATTGGAGAGAAAGAAGAAACCCTATTGTAACGTCTTTACCAGTCATAGATGTCGTCTGTGTCGGTCACCTGCTGCCACTGGCCGATGGACCACATCCTCACCACGTTGTCGTGAGAAACGCTAAGGTAGTCCCCGCCTGCATTGGCGTGCACGTTGGGAATGTCCTCGTAGCACAGGAAGTAACTGAAAGGGACGTCTGCCATGAGAGACTCTGGATCGTGGAGAAAGTAGGACAAAAGGAAAACCGCCCTGACTCACTACTCTGTGTCGCAGACGATCTGTCCCTCGCCGTCCTCACCCGCCCGCCGCTCGTCTCTGTGACGCTCCACGTTCCAGCGCATGCGCTTGTAGAGGCCGGTGTCGAGTCGGGCCAGGTACGGAGTGGGCTTACAGTAGCGGAACGCGGTCACCCTCAGAGGGCCGAGCTGACTCCGGCCGATGCAGAAGTGAGACACACTGGGGACGCAGATAGGAGATTTGTGAGGGAGATAGACCTCCCCAGCTCGGGCCGCGCCATTTTCCTAACCTTTACACCAACCACTATCACCGGTTGAGCTGAATAAAGACTAACTACTGGAAATGAGTCATCCCTGAAATTAGGAAAGACCTTGAAAAGATTGAGAAAGAGACTGATGTATGGGGCTGATGCTCCAGGAAATTAGGAAGAAGTAATCAAATGCAAGATTAAATTAACCATTACAATTTTGGATAATAAGGTAAGACTGTAAATTTACAGGTCTAAACTTGATTCTGTACGCGTACTCGCCTGTTCGGCTTGGTCTCGTCCAAACAGAGGAGATTATAGCTGGCGTAGGTCAACACCAGCTGCTCCAACCGGTCACACAGCTGCTGAGAGAAGTCCGACAGCCGTACACGCTACACACAAACAGTTTTACACTTTATTCAGTGAATACAAATGCCCTTCAGTCCTGTGTGCTTAAGGCTTTAAGGTTTCATGATGGAAATTCTAAACTTCAGTTACCAGTGACTCATTGGGTGTACAACTTCAGGGGGTGGAAAGGGTGTTATATCGCAGGAGAGACACAGGTTTACGTTTTCCCATTTATTCTTACATGAACTATATATGAAAAAATATGTAAAGGCGATTTTTTTTTTGTAGCTAAATCAGGAGGCTGAACCAACCCTTGTATAGATGTCAAAGGGCACAAGGGTATGCTGGGATACGGAGCTTGTGGATTCCAGGTGGTTGAAGAACGGCTGACAGGTGTACAGGAAGCTTGGCACCGCAGCCACAAGAGCCTCCCTCTCCAGGTGATCATGTCTGCAAAAAACACCAAAGAAATCATAAAATATCAGGATTAAAAAAAAATCACATGACTACTTTCGATCTGGACGGGAGCCTACCCGTCGACAACCAAGTTGTGCAGGTCATCCGCTTTGCTCATGAGAAACCGGAGCTGCAGCTCCATGACCTGCAGGCTCCTCTCCATCCAACTGACCGCCGCGCACCTGCAGGCCTCGCAGTCACAGCGGCAGGGCGCGTCCTCGCCGCAAGGTGGCGCCGGAGGAGCAGCGACAGCGAAGCATGACGGCTGCTCCGCCTCTGAAACGCAAGTGAATGAATGAACGTCATTAACCTCCTCCTGTGAGTTACGCCACTATTCCTAGTTTTGACATAATAAATAACCAACATTGGAATGTAAAGCAATGGTGCACGGCAAGAGCCGTAGTTATTTGGTTGTTTTAGCAAAACAATGAAAGAAGTGATATTAATAAAAACCCATGAATGAAACTGTACTGTATTTCATTAAAGCATGCTTTCGTTAGTGGTTGACCTCGCTGTCCGGTAAAGTCTGACTCCCTCTCACCGCTCGCGTCCTCCTGCAGGACCCCAAACGCACTTTGTCCCGACGGCGAGTCAGAGGCAACCTGGGCCTCAAACTCAACTTCAATGTCCGTCATGCTGTCTGTCGTTGATAAATTTGTATGATTTATGGAATCTGTTGAAAATAAAACGCCGAATTAATGTAATGTTTAAGAATAACATGAGTTGAATCACATGTCAACCGTTTGTTAAACGCTATATTGCGTCCTTTATCGTGTCATGGATTAACGTTAATGCTAGCAAGCTAGCCAAGTGTCGCAATGCTAGCGATTCACCCGATAAATAGAAAAGTAACAAGTTGAAATAACAACTGGACTACAGACAGCTATTTTTTTTTAACTGAAAGCAATCCACGATATCAATACGTTTTTTATCACGCCGCGGTCCGTTGATTGTAACTTTTTGATAATGAATGAGCTAGGCTACTAGCTAGCGGTAAAGCTACCTGTTACCTTCCGACCACCGTCAAGACGCTCCAATCAGAATCGTGCATCGCGGGGTGTCAAAGGTCAAAGCTCAAAGGGTCTCAGCAAGAAATAAAACTTTTTCAATTATCGCTTTTCTTGAAGGTTACAAAAATACGTAAAATATCAAGCATTTTGCACAAAATGATAATTTTTTTTTACTATTTTTTATTTTTATGTTATGTTGCTAAACCCACCATGCCAGCTCAACAAAGCATCAGAAAAAAGCTCCTCAAGAGTTAGGATTCCTTTTTGTCTCTATATTATATCATTGGAATATCTTTCTCACAAACCAAGTTGTACAATACTTTCTTATAACCCAAGAAACATTTGCACCTTTTTACATGCAGAAATGTTATATTCCACATTTTTATATCAAGAATCACCTCATTTTAAATGATTTGTAAGACATAGGGGACAACAGGATTGAGTGCTTATGTATGATCAGGCTATCATGAATCATTTCTACCTTCTCAACATACAATCTATATGTGTGGGTGCATTTGTAAAAATCCCATTGTTTATGTTGTTTGCCGCTACTACAAAAAAAAATACAACAAAAACCTTTATCTTATCTTAAAATCTCATTGTCCTTGCTGCTCTAATCATATCAGTGCCAACTTCAAGGGACTAAGTTCCGCTATTACAGTACAGATCATCCTGTCATGTCCAATGTATATCAGGATATTGAGTGTTTATCCTACAGCATTGAGGTCACAATCTGTTGCCATGTCCCTCCTCTCTTTCTCCTGGTGAATTTTCATCATGCAAATCAGTTAAGCAAATGATGTCCAGTTTGACTTACGCCACCAACACATCATCTAGCTTCCCCATTATGGGCTTTTCTCTCTCCCTGCAGCTCTTTCTATTTCTTTCAAAGCTTTTTTATTAATACCGTATTTGTGGGATGCGATTAACTTCAGCTGGTTTTCGCAACACTTTTATTGACATGATCAAACTGCCTAATAGACTAGACTCAAAACTTCATACCAATACGATTTGACACCGGTGTTAGTGGTTCACTAAGTGCTTTGTACTTGGATTATTTTCAGGATAGGGAATCCTTTTGACAATGCCCAGACAAATTTAAATCGGCCCGCAGACTTAAATTTCGACTTGTGTAAACCGAATTGAGATATGCCCCATCAATCTTTAAAGAAGCTCTACTTGGCTTCTGTTGCTTAAAAGCATCAGAAGAACGTTCCTTAGTTTCTCTCTAGTGACCATATAGCTGCCAAGTTAATAACATTCCCGACAGCCCCAGCTGTGTTTGAGCATGCTGACATGCTAAACTGAGTGAACATGATGCACATTTTAATTTTCTCAATGCGAGTATGTTAGCATTCTGCAGCCTGACACAGTCATCAAGGAGGAGTGACATTACGTAAAATACAAAACACACTCTGACTTAGTAATACTCCTATTATATAAAGGATTTGACTACGTTTTCTACTTTATTCCAATCAACTTCATTTTAGAGGCAAATATGATGACTACATTTTCAGAGCAATTTTTCCATAGCTTTAGGTAGTTACTTAGGTTCAAGTAATACATCATTCAAATTAGCCCCACCTTAACTTGCTGCAGCATTAGAGGGATGTACACATAATCGATCGATCATTATTTGTAAGCCATTAATATGATATATGTGGGCTTACTATTCTAAAATCAGCATAGTCAGTACTTCCAATCCAAGGTAAAGAGCAGAATACGTCTTGCACCACTTTACTGTTGTCTTTATTGACACTTAATGTCAGACTTAACAGCACGCTACACATGATCAACAGTTAGCTTCAGAGGAACTTAGAGTGGCTAGCGCAGGTCACGTGATTATTTCAGGGCGCGTCCCCGAGCGCCCAACCGTGGACCAATGAACAGCCCCGCGGCATTGCTGGAGCGTCGGGACCGCGCAGTAGGGCATAACGTACAAGCGAAACGAGCTTCTCTCCCGTCAGTGACCCGGGGCGTGAATGTGGGAGATGTTTCCTTGTCTCATCTCGTGAACCTCCACTAACAACTCGTTTTTAGTTCATGCTGGAACGTTTCTGACGTAAGCTATCGCCATATTAAACCCTCCGTTGCCACTCGTTTTTGACTGCACGAGCGGCCGGTGAAGCTGACATGAGCGGCGGCTCCTTTTTTTGTGTGTGGCTGTCTGCCAAGTGATCGATACAAGAGATTCACATACTACGGATGTCCCCGGGGAAAAAAAGAAGAGGAGACGGGGCTTCGCAACACTTTACGTCGCCTGTGGATGTGACTGTACCCCCGGTCCGGTTCAGGACCTGACGGAGCGGCGCTATGTGTGTGTGTGTGTGTGTGTGTGTATTTCACGGGGCTCTCGCTAGCTGTTGAACGTCCAGATGAACAATGACCGTTGAGTCCTTTTAGTTTTTCTCGCATGCTGTAATGCGAATGTCTGCTGTGGTTTGGGTTTTTAAACGGAAAAAGACTGCGGACAGCCAACGCAATTTTTTTATTTTTGCGAAGCCGGCGTTAATGCTGGTTAAATAACCCGGCAGAGGATCAATTCAGGCGCGGCCAGCTAACAATGCGGATTACCTCGAGACTCTTTAACCTTTGTGTCAATACACACTGTTTGTATAAAGTTTGAGAGAACACCTGCAGGAAGAACACCCGGACCTGTTTTCTGTTTTAAAAATATATATATATATATATTTAAGCGGTCCCTTATTTTCATTGTCTCGCGGGGGTCGACGATACGTTGACGTGAGGTCCAGATCCCACATGTGCGCAGGCTTTCTGTGAGACCGCAAGCTGGCCGACAACAGAGCAGCGGGGACCACGATGGCCAACGACTCCGTACAAGTAAGTGGACGAAGGACACCGTTCCTGATTTAAACTGAATTAAATGTGTGTGTGTGTGTGTGTGTGCGCGTGCGCGCGAGAGAGACGGGTATATTGACCCGTTAAAACGAAGCCATATCCGCGTAGACTAATTTTTCAGCGCGACCAAAGAGGGACTTTTCCTTTTTTGGGATTTGCATTCGACGATGAGCCAACGTTCGTACGTTAGCACGCTAGTAAACCGGTGGGAAATAACTGCTCTTAATCACTGGACAAGTGAAGTCAGCGAGAGATTGAAAGAACACAGGGAAAGCCCCACTTTAAGGTCCCTGGTGGCTTCTCAAGGGACCCCCCTCCCTGCCCCCCCATGAGGAACCACCCGCTGCTCTGCTAAATAGTAAATGGATAGTTTCTGTTGTTAATCATTTATGATGGGATGCTTTTCCGGGTTGTGCAGGGAGTGTTGCGCTGTGTGTTGCATCATGATGTGGGTCTCACTTTGTGCAATTTAAGGTGTTGCGTGCAAACGCAGGGAGTACAGGCAGGTGCACCGAGGCACATTCAGGTGTATTTTGTTATGAAACTCCCATTAGGTGTTACTCATACACGGGAGCATTAAGCTGATGGCATTGTGTGCCGAGGTGAAAAACGCCCTCAATTTCCTAATGATTCTTGAGCTTTTTTTTTGGTTCTGCTCATAAGACACACTACAGACGGGCGCACGGGGAAATGCAGTCATTAGACAAGTTGTTTGACAAGTTTGTCGTTGCTGTGTTTGCCCTGAAGTGTATCTCCTGCATTAGCCACTGAATTCATGAAACGGACTGACTTGTTGTCCCACGTCTCTCAGTTTATGGATTGGTTTTGATATGTGACTATTCACAATGTGGTGGCCTGGTTTGTTGTAGTCGTCCTGTTGCTCTTTTCACTGTCTGTTGCTCGGCAAGTGTTCCCTTGGGATTCTTGCGCCTTTTATTTAATATGCGTTGAAATTAGAAATCGTGGGTGTTTTTCTTTTTTTCTCCAGAGGTTGGTTCACAGCTCTGGTCTGGTATGAAATTCAACGTTGTGGAGGTGAAATAGTCAGTCGAATAATCAACTAATTTAAAGAACCCTCAGTTACAGGCTGATGTTATCATCAGTCTGTAACTGATCGGCATCAGGAACTGTTGAACTGCTGCATGTGTCGGGTGTAAAATGTGCTAAAGACTGTGTTTTAATTACCGCGCTTGAGTGCGGTCTTTTAAATGCTGTGTGCTGGGTTTGTTTGCCACTTCAGCAAGGATTCATTCTAGCTTTGGGGCCTTGATGTGTCCCCCTGCCTCCTCTCAGGCTAGACAGCTAGGTCATTAAAAAAAAGAAGGCGCAACAGAAATCCCCATAAGGGTAAACAACCAGGATTTGAAAACCGGTGCCAAAACCACTAGCTGCTAAACTTGGTCCTGTTAGTCGGGCCGCTCCAATGACCAGTTGGGGATACACGTCATGGGTTGAATCAATGACCCAGCGAGGCCGCTGGAGCTCGACCATGCCGCGCTGCTCTTCCAGTGATGCGAGTCAATGTTGATACTCGCTGCACCCTGAAAGCGCTACCGTACCGGTGGTGTGTTTTTCTTCTTTGACCCTGAAGGACAAGTGGAGGTCAATGAAAGGGGGGGGGGGGGAGGGAGAGGGTAGGCAGAGCCTACAGTCTCCCTTTTGGATCTTTGACCTGTGGCAGGAAACGTGAGGGGCCGCTGTCATTGGGTCCCGTGTGGGAAACACTGAAGCCATTATTCCCCGCCCCTTTGTTCACAGAACCTTCCATGCTATAGCAGAAACAATAGCTCGGAGAATTAAGTCTGTTATCCAAGATGCTCTGTTTACACGGCCGGGCCTTTATTCCTTTCTTTTGTAAGGGCCTGAGCTGCCCCACCATGGTGCCTCTCTGCACTGCTTTCCTACGCCAGCCACCCGCCGCCATGTCGAACACATGAGCTCTGAAATAATTAATTTGCCGTATTTAAAAGGAACACAGAACAAGACGAATGCTTAGAAAAGAAGCCTGTCCATAGGTATCTAGCACGGACATCAGCACGCTCTGCAGCCCATTTAAAGGCCGTACCGCTCTTCTCACACGTGCAGCAGTACGTATTTGTGACGTTTGTGGCGTTCCCCTTTAAGCTTCCTTTTCTGTGGATACGAAGCGGGCAGCGGAGGTCCTCTAACCCCTCCCATAGCGGGCCATTCATTTGACCTCCCCACAGGAAGACAACATTAAACGACCCCAACAGGAGCCTGGACCCGACTGCGTCCCACTTCCTGATGGAGGTTAGAGGGGAGATGAGGGAGGACTGGTGAGGGGGCGTTGCTGTGTTGCTGCTCGGTACAATAAACTGCAGGAATCTGTGGCGGTTTCTGGGTGTTTGTATATTCACTTGATAACTGAGAAAAATTCATACATGGGAAAAAATGTTCATGTTCCCAAGTGCACACAATCCAAAACACAGATATAACAGCTGACACACACACAGTGTCAGACACTCCTGGGAATGCACAGGAGTACTTCCCATAAGCCTTACCATGACGTAAGGAGACAGCTATTCAACGAAGGAGGCTGTTCTCCGCTCTGCCCTGTGGCCATGTAAGCAGAAAGAACCTAAAATAAAGCACAGAGGAACAGTCGGAGAGAGACAGAGAGAGCCAATGTTCACACGCATCTCAGTTTAATAAAACAATGTAGTCTAGCATGGCTGCCCATCATATGATGGCATCCCTCACATGGACAATGCTATATTTAGGCTTGTAACACATGATCATAACCTCATATTTGCTCGACTGACTGTGTGCTTCATGTTGTGACCGCACCCCTTAGGGAATTACTCCATTTATGAAACAGTTAGCAACACTGTGCAATGATTATAGAAGAGACGGGTCATAGAGAGTCCAGCAGCAAATCATCCCTGTGCTTCTGCGGAAAAGTTGGCTTTTGAGTCTGATCTAACGTGTCGGGATCAAAGTCCTTTTTCAAGTACTTCTGATTTCCATTTAACCTAAAACATTCGAAGAAGGGGACCAGCAGAGCCGAAATGAGGCATCTCTCCTCCAATGGACTCTCCTCTAAGGGGACCGCTCAATGTTGATATCACGGGGGCATTTGTAATTTGTCAAACTGTACCGTTCAAGTTTTATTCAGAAGAAAAGGGGTCGAAATCAACAAATCCAAATCAAAACTTCCCTCCGAAAAGATCCGACCGCTGCGGCCAATCAGAGCGGTTTGCGCGGAAACCGAAACTTTTACGAGGCTCCAGGTCAGTTCAACAATGAGCTGAAACGCTGCACCAAAAGGTGACAGCACTCCGCACTTTCATTGCCTCGCTATTCTCATTGTGTCATTAAAAAGTAAGCTGCAACACTAGGGGTGTACCGATTCAGCTGTTACATCGATGTATCGATTTCTATTCCTCCGATCCAACTACATCGATCTGTGCTCGGCGAGTTGGCCATATGGACGACATAGATCGATCTAACATCGATTTAAAATGTAATAAATCGATTTTATCAATACTAGGAAATAACCCATTGGATATAAGCACGTTAGACTTTTTTCTTAGCACTTTTAATGATAAAGGCTGTCACGGACTGAGCCGTGACGTGCTCACGCAGTATGCAGGTCCCGCTGTCACGAGCCCAGATTCAACTTCCGGGTTTCACGGCAAATCCGACGGAATGTTCCACACGGGTTAAAATAGAGGGGGAGTTTGTCGGGGGTTGGTAGGGGGAAACCATTATTGCAGGGGTGTTTTTTGTGTATATCACTAATACGGGTTTTTTTCTGCTACACTGCTACAGCAGTGTTTGCACTTTATTCAAATAAAATGTGAATGGATTTGCCATTCATTGTTGGCTAAAAAGTTAATGAATCGATTTCAAGTCATTGAATCGGATCGTATCGTTCTGAATGAACCAATATCGTCCTTGAATCGTATCGACAACCACGAATCGGGATCGAATCGTTGTTAAAAACGAATCGTTACACTCCTATGCAACACGTCTGTTTTGTGAAGGAACTCCTGGAATTGTCTTTTGCAAACGGAAACTAGAGTTGGAGAGGTTTTGCTGACGAGGCGCTCTGCCGGGTTGTTTAACTCTTGGAATGTCTTTCTTTAGTCATAAACACCTACACATGTGCAGTGCGAGTTGGACTTTTTTAGCTAGATCATTGCGGCTCCCAACCCTGACCCAGCTCGCATGTGGGTAAGGCGTTTTGCTTTGGGCCCTGGGGGTGGAGGGAATGGGGGGAGGGTCTAAAGGGCATTGTGCTGATGGTGGGGCTCCACGGCCGCAGTAGTACAATAGGTTGTATTGTCTGCCGGATCACATTCAGTTCAGAGCGGGTTCATTTTCTTGGTCCTAGCTGGAGCATGTTGTGTGACCACACCCTCGCCATGTAGAGCTGCAGTCCCCCCCCCCCCCCAACAAGCTGGGGAGCAAAGCCCTCGTATGCTACGGCTGTTTGCTTGGACACAAGCCGGCACAGTGAAATTCCCCGGTGTATTCTAAGGGGGTTCGTGCCTCCCAAGGTGCTGTTTCTCTCTTCCTGCTCTCCACTTTTTTTTATTACCAGCTTTCACTCACATCTCGCCTTCCCTCTGTGCAAACATCTCATAACTCCCATGACCTCATAGCGATGTACCCCTGCATTCCTGCCTCAGATCGACCCGCCTTCCGCCCTAGACTCACTCGCACTGACAGACCAACGGCAGCGCCGGGCCGTCATCACGCCATCGAACCCCACCGGCCTTCTGGGAGGGCCAGGGGAAATGGCAGCAGGGGTCAGGAGGATTTTCTGGACCAAGTAGGTTAGGGAGGGGTCACTTAGCTGAAACGTAACTGCCACAGACATTTTCCTTCCCCGCTGTTCTTCCCGTGGAGCTGAACAGTCTGTAGAGTCTCCATGTCTGCCTCGGGGAAAGAAATTGCCATCTCCTTTATTTATATAATGGCAGTTATTCCTCACTTTCTCCCTCTCACATGTGCCGTCTCCTGCGGCAGCCGTGTGATCTGACATACCTCGATTTTGGATTAACCATTTTGGATTAACCGACCGCACGAAATGCGCGTCGAGCCATGAATAAACAACTATTTGTTGTTTTTCTTTCTTAAACTGGAAACCAATGACAGGCTTTTAAAACTCCTGTCAACAAACCAATAGCCTTCGATTACTAACCCATAGTATTTTATTCCTTGTACTATGTTGTCCTGTTGTCCATTGTCGTTGTCGTTATGCACCAACAGCTAAGTCAAATTCCTTGTATGTCTGACATATTATGGCAAGGAATGTTTGAAAAGTACTGATTCCTGATCTTATAAAATGGACAGTTGTTCTCTTATGAACGTCCCTTTGCAAATGGACCAAGTGAGCCTGGTAATGCTGTGCATGTAACTCTCATTGAGCCGTCACCTGCTCTCAGTTGTTGCATTGAAAAGGCAAAGCACTTTTTTTTTTTTTTAAAGTAGAGAATGTTGTGATAATCTCCGGGAGGGTTTTCACTTTGGGAAAACGTGCTCTTCCCCTAACGGGACAAGATGTTTGAGAGTAGAAGCCAACGTCATACAGGAGCTACGCTGAGAGTTAGAAATAATCAGCCGATTTTACAGGCTTTTTAGTTTGTTTTTACATCTGTATTCCATGTGCACAACATGGCAAAGTGGCCGTTACCTCCTCTTTTCTAAATGGAAAACATTTTGAGCACCTCACTGCCATTCTGCAACTGAAATGCTGCCATCCCTCCACACACAGACTGGTTATTTTCCGCACAGCGGGGGGGCGCCGGCTGGTAAACGGTTCATGAACAAAGCGCTGTCGGCGTCTTGATGGGATGAACCAGGCGCGGTTCCCTCGAGCTGCAACCAGAAAGCTTAAGCCGGTCGGGGGGATCGCTCTGAATTAAAGCTAACTACTGAATGATTTATATCGGAACAGGTTTAGGAAGCTTTGCACACAAATTAAGTTCCAGTCAACTGCTGGTTCATGCGGCTGTTACGCCTTATTGCTTTGCCATTCAACAGGTCACCCTGAAACTAAGAACTGGAGCACATAAAGGCTTTGAGTCCTTTTTAGAACGTGTTGCCGTGGCGCCTGCACTTTCTTTGCTGTTGTGGGGGGTATAAGGATGATTGCAAAAAGTAATGTGACCTAGCATGATGTAACATAAGCATGTGTTTTTGGTGAGAAAATAAATTCCGCTGACACTACAGTGACGCCATATAAAAAAGAAGACCGACTGGTGGTGGAGTTTCCCGATGCCACATTGTGGGCGCCAAAGAATTGTCTGACCAATTCAGAAACTGGGCAGTGTGGCAGGATGTGGTGCCCAATTAAAATGACAGACACCCAAAAATTGCACATTTAGTAAGTAAACGGTGGACCAAAAAAGAAGCAATTGTACATCTACATTGTGAGCACAGAACTGGCTGAAACCTGCATGACGTAACATGATTAATATACTGCATGTGTCGGCGTAAAGCCGAGCAGCACATACGGTCTGCTAGTGAAGTAAATGCATCAGATTATCCAAGCCAGTCACGTTATTGGAAATGTGAAAAGTACAGATGTAAAATAATTGCTTTACGCTTGATGTGTCCAACTTCCTCTCTTAGAGGTTTATCAGGACTATTGAGGCACATGGAGATGAATCGTAATTCCAGTGTTCACACACTGAAAGGAGTTTTGAGTTTTATGATAAGTGAGGAGGACGTGTCAGGGCTGTCAGCTCGGATTGAAGCTGCGTTTGTTCGATGCTGCAGCAGAGAAAACTTAGACCGTTATGTGGAATGTTATGAAGGAGGATTCAGCAGTATGCTCTGTTCCTAGATTTTCCCTTTCTTGAAGGCTGGTAAATTGATTTGAATTTCCCTTTTGATTTGATGCATACATAGCAGGAGAACGTCAACTATAGCTATGTCATTTATTTGACCATAAAAATAGTTTTCTATCATGTCTTGTTACTTCCTGGCCCTCATGCATCGATATTAGTACAAGGGCAATGAGTTAATAATGCGTTCGCTTTAGTCTACCAATTTATCTGCTTTGTCACAATTCTTTTGTGTGTGTGTGTGTGTGTGTGTGTGTGTGTGTGTGTGTGTGTGTGTGTGAGGAAACCCTGCATCATATTCCGCCCCCCCATCCCCTCTCGTATGAGCTCTGCTATCCTGTGGTCTATTTATCGTGAGAGACTGCTGACGCTTCCTGGAGACGCACAATGTCTAATGACATGAGAACATGTCTCTCACATGACAGCTTAGCCAGACGGGGCAACCGTTGAAGGAAGTGGTTACCACGGTCTGGTTACCAGGGGCAACGGGGCAGTTTCTCCTGTCAAGCCCTGCAGTGCTAAAAAGAAGAAAACTAATTTAGGAATTTACTTTTTTTTACCTGAATTTTATTTTTTTGCAGAAGCATATTGATACATGTAAATGTAGTTGAGAAGAAGCCTGGCTCAGATGGACCCTGCATGCAGCTCGTCGGGAACATTGTCTGCCAGAAACGTAAACATAGCAAGTTCTGTCTTTGTCTTTAACTGGCATACCGATTACTTGGTAAATTGAAGCCATGTTCATTTTAATACAAAGTTTATTTGAATACAGTGGGCCAATGTTTTACAGCAGTGAGCGTAGGTTGTACGTAAGTCGAGGCTGAAGTACCCCATCACCTCCCGTGACTCCCCAGCATTTAATACGGCGGTCGCTCTTCTTTTTGTTTACATTGAACCACTGATCTTTGCGCAGGGGGTAACTGTTGGGGTCCATCAAAAGCATAAGTTGGACAACTTTATGGAAGTAAATCTGTGTCATCAGATTTTGAAAGAAAAAGGTGGTTGAATTTCTAGGACTGAATAATTATGCATGAAATTGTGTATCAAATGATGTATCTGAATGTTTTTCAACGTTAAAATATTCAACTGCAAATAATTCAACCTAAAAAATATTCAACATTAAAAAATATTCAACCTCAAAATATTCAACCTCAAAAAAAAATTCAACATTAAAAAATATTCAACCTCAAAAAAAAATTCAACATTAAAAAATATTCAACCTCGAAATATTCAACCGCAAAATATTCAACCGCAACATCCGGGAACCCAAGGAAGAGCAATCGATTATATACGTTCAAGATCGGCCATAGCGATCTTGAACGTCCATAGCGTCAAGCAAAAGGAGCAAGCAACCCATTCGGTTTTTATTTCCGGCCCCCGGGGTTGATGCGGAGCGGGGCATCGGTCCGAGAAACGGCGGTTGTCGGAACGCATGCTGCAACCAGTGACCGGCGCGCAAGGCAAAGCGCTCCGTGGGAGGACTGCTGGGACAGACGCGGCGTCTCCGTCTCGTACCAATAAGGCGACCGGGGAGCTGCGGGGAGGTACACTGCCACCCCTCGCACGGCCCTCCCGGCCCTAGAGACGAACCCGCAGCCGGGGAGCCGTCCGCCCAAACACCGACCGATGTCGGCTAGCGGGGGCCCACGGATGGCGGGTCATTTCTGCGCTAATAGGCGGACCATCGCCAGCAGGACTCGGGGGATTACCTTTCACAAGTAAGATTTACTATTACCGTACTATTTGTTGTGTTTTGTGAAAAGAATATTACCAAAGAGTAGAGAAGGAGTAAGTTGTACTGAAATCGCAGTCAGCTAGCTTGGCTTTGTTTACTTCACCGGCTGGTTTTCACCTGAATATGAACTGAGACTTGATAAGTCATATTCCATAACACTTAGCTTAAAACTGACACAGTAATGTTATTGTAGTAATATAACTGGTATAACATTGGCCACACAACCTTCTTGTCATGTGGAATTAACGCATCTTAAAGTAGCTTCCTACGTAGTAAACTAGCCTACTGCTGTGTTTGTGATTAGCTTAGCTTGCTGCATTTCACTGTGTAGTGAAGCTTTATTCATGGCAGAGTAACTGATAGCTTAGCTGAGTTCAATGTCAAAGCAACTTGGCACAGTAAAGGTTTGGTTTTGTCTTATTTTTTTTTTTAATATTTTAATCTTTGTATATTAAGGTTACTTTGTTTTGTCTGTTATGTAAAGTGTATTTAAACACTGTGTACAGCGCTATATGAATATGTATTCTTTTTGTATTATTACTATAAGGTGCTGAGAGCTGCAGAGAGGGTGATCCGCCGAGCTTCAACAATACAAGCTCCTACGGTGTCGACAGCCACACACATCGTCTGAGGAGGAGATTGGAACAGAGGATGTTTTTCTGCTTGGGGAACACATTGAAGAGACACAGTTTGGCATCGACAACCATCATTCGGACTTGTCATTAGGTTGTGTCTGTGTTTCTGCGTACATACTTCAGACTAGTTCATACACTGAGGAGAAAGTCCAAATACAGGATGTAATTATCTGTCATAAGTCCATAAATGTATGTACTATTCATAAGCTCTTCAGGGTGAAATTTCTAAAGAGCTGGAATCATGAGCCAAAATACAAAGAAAAACACAATGGTGATATTGACCCTCAGTGGATTCAGAATTGTCTGTCCTGTTAAACTGACTAGGTAAGCGTAGGCTACCTTCACATTTCTCTAAGGCCGTTCCAGCTTTAGACAAACCCAAAACCTTTTTTCTCCTTTGGTTCCCTGTACCGGCTTCACCGAGCATCTCTTTTGGCCGCCGCCGGCGCCACAGCGCCAAACGTCACATTGATTTTAAGTTTGTGTGCGTGTGTGTAATTAGGTAATTAATGATTCAATTTGACCTATATTTTTTTGAAATCCATCTGATTTCAAAAAAATAATTTTTACTTGATTTTGAAGTTATTTGTGTGAGTGTGCGTGCGAATTATAAAATTCTTAAAGTCGAATATAATACAATCCTAATACTGCTTTTTAACTTATTAAATGTCTGACTTTACTACTGTTTCTGCTTCTCTATCAAAATTATAGTGTGTGTGATTTGCTAAATCCGTATCAGTCTACATCACATCATGTATCAGAATATTACATTACTATTAAGTTTGCACTCGTTGCAGCGTGACAAACGCAGTTTCTGGGACCGATGCCCCGCTCCGCATCAACCCCGGGGGCCGGAAATAAAAACCGAATGGGTTGCTTGCTCCTTTTGCTTGACGCTATGGACGCACACTCCTGATCTTGAACGTATAGAATCGATTGCTCTTCCTTGGGTTCCCGGATGTTGCGGTTGAATATTTTGCGGTTGAATACTTTTTAATGTTAAATTTTTTTTAGGTTGAATTTTTTAACGTTGAATTATTTGCAGTTGAATATTTTAACGTTGAAAAACATTCAGATACATCATTTGATACACAATTTCATGCATAATTATTCAGTCCTAGAAATTCAACCACCTTTTTCTTTCAAAATCCGATGACACAGATTTACTTCCATACAACTTGTCATAAATAAAAGTATTTACTGCAAATAAAAGGCTGGCCATTAAAAACGTAATTCAAAATGTTTGTAGATGTGTGGAATGCAGCACACACTGTGTTTCATTGCAAAGGCTGCAGCTGCTATTAAACCCTTTTTTTTTTTTTTTGTCCCTCAACCCGACATTGACCTGAAAGGATTCAGGGAAAACTACAAAAGCTGACATTTTAGAAGCTTCATTCATTTTACATTTAGAAGTGGACCTTTCTGGGAGGGGTCATCATAGGCAATGCACAATTTTATTCAGCGTTCATGTTTTTACTGTTTAAGGAAAGAATAAAGTTCTAAGTCGAAAATGTAAGTTTAAAAATTTGGTATTGGAAATGGTTGCATGCATGCCTTCAGCACCCCAAAATGTTGTTCTGTCATATATGACAAGGTAAATACCCCAAAATGTCCAGTTAATTCCCATGAAAAGCATTCTCGACATATTTCAGCGTAGCACTATTGTTTTGTGCTATTTGACATTAATAGAAAACCAAACTCCCTCTCAGTGCTTCTTGACCGGTCAAGAGAAGAAGCGGAGTGTAAAGTGATCATCCATGTTGCCCTTCTGTTATCTTCCCCCCCTCCCTCCCTTTCTCTCCCTCCTCCCATCTCTCCATACCTCCCGTCCCTGCTACACACCAGCTGCTCTCCTCCTCCTCCTCTCCAGAACTCCCTCTTGTTTTCCCGTTGGGTTGTGGTTGGACCTCAGGAGGCGTCCTCCACTGAGGCTAATTAGAAAGAGAAGAGCTTTTGCCTTTAGGTGTGGACCATCCTACCAATGGTTACCTTGGTGAAGAAGTTATTCCTGTCTGCACGCTGCCATCAGTTTACTGCTAAACCCTGTGTGTATTAAAGAAGACAGTTTGGTTTGCCATAGTTCACTATCAGCAAATATTAAAAGCAGCAGATTGCTGTATGATTGTTAAACTAATGATTATAATTGTAATAAGTAAATGTTTTCCAGTATGATGCGATTAGAGCCTGCATTGCAGTACAGGCGGCCTTTGTCAAAGATTGGTTTATGCCGTTTGTGTGGTCTTGTGCGTCACAGACGGAGGGTGTGACTTGTAAGATAAAAATAGGCTACGGGAGTTTTTAAAGTCTCCCAACAAACAATCCCTCCCATGGGGTAGGAGATGGAGTTGCACTGATAACTTTCGGCCCGCTGGGAGCTGGAGTAGCTGGGTGGAGTTGCAGTCAAATCACATGTAAAAAATGGAAGAAAAAAGATCTAGCCAGTGGCAGACGAAGTTTGACCCTACAAGTTTCAAGATCACTTAGCAGCTACTAGCATAGCACAGTGGTCGAGGTGCATTATGGGTAATGTATGTGATGTAAGTGTTGACAAAGTCAACAATGTTTGGAATCTTAAAGTAGTCATCTTTGCTTGTGTGCATGTACATTGCCTTGACAAAGTGTCACCGGGCTGGTTTAACACTCGTCCTCTATGACAGCCGGCATGGGCCAGAAGGGGAAGGGAACGAGGACGGGGACGGGTGTGTCCTGGTCCGTTACCGAGAGGCTGCGCTTATACTTTCTTATACGAGTTGCACAGAGGAAGTCGGCCCCGTTTTTGTGTTGCGATGAGCATTCGGTGCTCAACAAGCGGTCTCCTCCAGACCCCATTTACACATCACCTATGTGTTTTCGGAAGCTCTAATGACAGTGACTGTCATTAGACTAATGACTAGACTAGACTTTTTATACCTTTTTAAATACCTCTCCTTTCTATTCAGTTAATACAGCCTCCGTTTTCAATCTTCAATCGCTTTTTCTCCCGTTCACGTGTGTCACTCTTATCCACATGTTCGCCTCCAACAATAACTGTTCGTTAGAAAGGCCAATCGTTTTAACCTAATGCTAAATATGTGCTAAGCTGAGTGCTTTCAACAATATTAAACAAGCGAATGTTGATTCAACAGATGACACTAAAATGATATGATGGGAAAACCTAAACATAAAAAAGCTTTGTTTGTTGCACCCGAAACTCGCTGTTGCGAGGACAGACGCGGGATTAAGTTACCTTGGAAATATGAGTACATCCACTTAAACTATATTTCTGTCACCTAGCTGGGCCATTGGAAGACCTTTCATTTGATTCATAACTGAGATTTAAAACTTTTTAATGCTATTGTGGCTAAGACCACTAACTTGCCTCCCAAGTATTAATGTCCCTCCACCTGCGACCACATGATCACTGCTGTCGAGCTCAACGTGTTTCTGCAGGTCCTGTGTACGCGCACACACACACACACACACACACGCCCCGTGCAGACTTGCCTCACTGGTCTGTGCTTCTGCCGCACCAGAACCCAACTGTCATAACCGTTAATGCTGTGACACACATACATTGAGCGTAGTGGAGCCGCAGGGGGCTCTTAAGGTGCGGTTTCAGTTTAGCTCTTCAGACTCGTAAATGGGATATCTAGCCACTTTTGTTTGTCTCTATACAAAGTTGGAAGCGCACGCACACATAAACACACACACTATAACTTGCAGGTGTGACTTGCTTGCAGTCAGCTGTTAGTCACGGCTCAGCTGAAAGCTCAATTATTACGACCAGATCTTCCTCATAACTAACACGTCTCTAATCACACTTTTTGGCAGTTGTTAATCTGCATGCCTCTGTTACATCCAAATTCTTGTCTATTCTTAAAAATTTGACAGCATGAATCTGCTTGAATCCCTTCAAGCCACTTTGTACTATTCTGTTTCATTCCCAATTTAGTTTTTCCCCCATGGCCTCCCTCTTTTCCTCCTCCCTCCCTGGTCACCGCACTCGTCCCTGCTTTTTGACACATGCACGGTGTGCATGTCTGGATGCAAAATAAAGTCACAACTCTGCTTTGAAGAACCAATGTCAAGTTTTCAGAAATGGGCAAAATCCTATTGGAGCTGCAAGAGGAGAACAGTACTGACTTCTTAAGATTGTGATTTAGTATGCAGCCCTTTGTTGGACCAGTTTACAGCACGCTGCCAAATGAGCTCTGAATGAACTCTTCTCCGCCTGTGAACACAAGCGCGCACTTTCTCTCTCTCTCTCTCTCTCTCTCCCTCGCGTCCTCCCCCTCATGCGTCATGTGTCTGGCCTCCCAGCAGGCTCTTTTCATCCCTTTAGTTGCCCGTGGCCCGGCTGGCCGGTCACCCTCCTTTCGCCTCCACCTGCCTGTGCACCACTTACAGGTTGACCATTTCTCCCATCTCCCCCCTCTCCCGCCTCCTCCCTTCCCTCCTATTCTGGCTGTCGGGGCCTTTGTCTGTCTCTCGGGGAAGGGTGGTGTCCCTCGTCTCCTCTTTCATGCGGTCTCATCCCTGGGAGGAGGAGTGTCAGCGAGGGAACTGAGGTGCGGTGAAACCTCGCCTCCCTCAAAGGTTTTGGTATCATCAGTGGGAGAAGCGCAGACAAAGCCAGTTCTGGATTCAGTGAAGTCGTTCTGACCTAAAGGATCCTGCACTGTTCTCTTGATCGCTTTTAAAACGTTCATATTGGCCATTCTGTGGCTAACCTTTTGGTAACATTTTCAAAAGTCTGTACTCGAGCATGTGCAAATAAATGAGTGTAAAAACAATAGTATGAAATGATCTTCATACTATACTAGTACTATACTACTTCTGATCATTTTGCTTCTGTTATTTTAACATTAACCAATTTAACTAGACCATTTCAAGCTTCTCATGCGATTTTATAATGCTTGATCAACATGATTCACTATTTTCTGACATAATGAAGGTGACAATTTGCTGTTTAGAAAATAATAGACTGTTGAAACAATAAATGCAACAAAAGACTTGGAGCTCTACTATACGGCGTATTATGTTCACCTTGAAATCCTTCCCTTCAGCCCCAGCTGTACTTTGTTTTTACTACAAATCAACAAGTGCTAGCCTGCTAGCACTTATCCCTCAGCATTGTTTTGTCACAGAGCCGCAAAACTTTGGTCCTGTCGCCTTTTTTTAATGTAGCGTCCGTCTCACCCGTGTGGTGATTATTGTAAAAACTACCAGCGCAGACGAGACCAGGGACTTTCTGTCTCTCTGTTTACCTCTCCCTTCCTCCCTCCCTCCCTCCCTCCTACCAGGTCGGCTGTTGTCACCACTCGGGCGTCTCAGGAATGTCTCCAGATGTTCTCTTCCTGTGACTCGCCACACATGCGCACGCCGACGCGCTTCCTCTCCCGCTCACGTAAAAACTGCCAGGCGGAGGCCTGTTCCTTACTTCTGTTTCTCAGCCACTGGAGGGTAGGCCATGTGGAAAGCTGTGGTTGCACAGGCCGACCCTCTGCTGAGTGCAGAGGCCGACGCGCTGCTGGAAAGGCTTTGAAGCCTCCTTCTAGCTTTGAATGCACTTTTTTTTTTGTTGTTGTTGTTTTTTAAGGGTCAATGTAGGCGAGCATGTTGGTTCCTGTCCTGCAATCGGAAGTATTTGAATTTTTTTTTTTTTTACTTAACGCTAACTTTTAACAAACAATCGGCTCACTCGGGTACATGTTTAGAAGCAGCCCACTTCTCTTCCCCTAATGAGAAATATGGATCTTCAGAAAAGGGGTCCGGTCCTAAAGCCAAATATTCTGCTTGACGCCGTCAGTGCGTTTACCTTCCGGATTATTTCAAAGAACTGTTTGCTATTACTGGAAAAGGTCACATCTGTGTTCTCGCTACCTGCACCTCCCTCAGCGCGCTGCGGGTACCGGCCGGAGGGTGATTGACAGCTGTTGGGGGCGTCCTCACTGACTAAGCAGGGCAGGGAGTGGACGGTGATTGATGGGTGTCTGGACCGCTCACTGGGCACGTCTGCAGCTCGCGGTGATTGACGGGCGTCCTGCAGAGCGGAGGATCTTCCCTCCAGGAAGATGAATGCCTCTGCATGTTCTGTTCTCTTAGAGAATGGAGCAGCAGAGTAGCTGTTTGTTTCTCTCTCCATTCCAGCCGCTTGTCCCTGTACAGACAGCGTTTACATTTCCACACGAGGATGTTTGTCCCCCAAAACATCTACCTCTCTCCACTGAGCTCTCTCCATGTCTGGGTCAAACTTTCCTCCCTAACTGTGTTCAGGCTCTCTGGGTTAAATAAATTCTACTTGTCACGTATACACATCAAGGACAGAGAAGCAAAGTTTAAGAATTTTTCGATTTAAAAAAGAAGTCAAAAGAAGCATTCGGCCCATCTATTCAGATTCAAAGTCTTCGACTCAAATGTACAAGCAGATGAGCTCTGGAAAAGGAGGCCATCTGAGGGTCACGGTGGACTGCCTGCTGAAGGTGTTCGACCATTTAGTTATGCGGACGCTGCACACTCTATGTGATGAATTTCTGTGTTTGCTTTGTCCTTGTTTGGTGCAGCGTGTGAACAATAATCCAGGTGAGCTGCTTGCATCCGCCGTTCCGGGCTTGCATAACCAGAACCCAGCTTCCTGACGTGTGCGTCAAGCGGGACAAGCTTGAGTCCTTTTTTTGTATTCGTTTGTCCAAGACAAATAAAGAATAATATTTCTCCCACATGTGACGAGCTGTCGGGATCGTACGAACCCTGAATGGAAGCAGTGACGTGGCACATGGGTGGGGAACACAATCAGGCGGTTAAACAGGGGTTGAAGGTCAAACACCGGCCTTGTTGTCATGGTTCTGTCCCAGCCCTACCCGTGTTATTCTCCTGCGTATATTGTGCACAGGCTGAAGCAGACAGTTGAATGTGTTTACCCCACACGTGTGCTATTTACCAATGCTCCTCTTCGCTGCCTCCTTTGGTGGCATTGCTTTGTTTGCTACCCGCTGTGAATCGTCTTTCATGGACCTTTTACAGCCGCCTTAATGTTTGCGTCACGGCGTCTGCTGGAAGAGCAACAAATGGAAGAGGAATCGGCCCCGAGTAGTCCACGTCCAAAATGCGCGGTTGCTTTTCTTGGTTCTTGACAGTTTGACTAGTGCTATTGTGGCACATTGTAGTCTCTGTTGTCCTTTGCTCCATTTTCTATCGGCCTTCTTTTCTTTCTCTGCTTATTTGTCCGCATCAACCCTGTGAACCCTCTCGGCTGTGCCTCATCAGTCTCCCTCCTCCCTCTCTTCCTGTCCCCTTGCTGCGCTGTGTCTGTCTTTGTCTCAATGCGTGTGTGTGTCACTGTGCATCAGGCAGACTTCCATGTTTGGGAAATGTCATCTTGAATTCAACAGTGCTCACTTTTGAATGACTTTCCTCAGAGTTCTATTTTTTGGGTTTTCAAGTCGTCCTTTTTGAAGAAAACCCTAAATGTTTTTCTTTTATTCCCCCTCTGGGTCCTTCTCCACTCTCAACCTTGCTCCCGCTGCACGCCTCTCTACCGGTCGGTTTGACAACAGGAGGAAACTGACATTCGGTTTCAGCAGAATAATGAAAAATTAGCTCATATGGCATCGACAGGACGTGATGTGTGTGTGTGTGTGTGTGTCTCTTGTGCGAGAAACAGGGGAGCTTCAGTGTTCTCTATGTAGTACGGCAACCTATTTGCATGCATGCATTTTTCATTTACATGCTTATCACGTACATACTGCGTAAAGGCCTTTTTTATTTAACTTTGTCCATGCTGACTTTGCATGTGCAAACCCTGTCGCTGAGTGATACCAGAATATTAAAATAATAATGTGACTTTCCTCTATAGACATGATCAGAAAGTACCTGATTAAGGATCTAAACAGGACCAGAGTTGGCCGGTCCTTCCTTCTCTCGCGGTGGAACAAGTGTCCCAGTCGAGCTTACAAAGGCATTTTCACGTTGTGTCACATGCAACAGCCCACATTAAAGTGATGATTTGTAGTGAGACTACTGTAGCTGTGAGTACACAGATCACACCCGCTGTAGCACCACGGGATCCAGTCTGTGTGGCCTCACTCCCCAAGAGACGCGTCCTCTTGTTTTACAGTGTGCATTTGTTGAAGTGATTATCCGTCCTGCTATTTTTGTCCATGTCTTGCACGCTTGCTCGACATCGCTCTGAGTGGTCAATATCACTTGGTAGAAAAACTGTCCTCACATCGGAGGACATGCTATCACACACACTTGCACTTCACCCATGCTCGGTCTTGTCCCTCTCCCTCCGGCCCAAGCTTCCCCATCGCTGCTCACGCAGTCCGATTGAATTGGTCGGTCGAGTCCGTCGTGCCTCTTGGATTGTCTGTCGCCGTCTTCGTAGAGCTGCACGGCGGGTCAAAAAGACGCAGCCGAGGGTCACTGTATCAGCCTTCCTCGCTTTAGTTGCTGAGCTCTGTTTCAGTGCTGTGCATGCATGTCCTACGCTACATACATAAACGTGTCATAGCACACCCCGTCTTCACCTGCTGCTGCTGACTCATCATTAACGCGTGTCGTGTTGGAAGTGGGAGGAGACTGTCTCCCGCCAACCGAACACGTGGCATATCCTGAAGGACAGCTGTGATTGTCTGCTCTGTTTGCACCAGATGTTCTTTCTCTCTCTGTTTACTTGATGTACTTATTCTATAAATAAAAACACTTAATAGATTGTATATTGTAATGGAATTAATTCAAAACAAAGAAGGAATTGGGGGCGTCTTACAATGCCTTATGTCCTCAAAGGGGGGCCAGTCAGAAAAGGTTTCGGGAACCACTGGGTGTGTGTGTGGGCATGGTCATTGTAGCATTGAACAAAGGGCAACTTTGTCATGTACTTTTTGTTGTTGTATTTTGTCACTAACCAGAGTGGTGGACTAAAATGGGTTTTATCCACCTTGGTCCACCAAAAATTAGCCCTGTTGGGCAGAAACTCACCCAACCCATCAACACCGACCCACGTCTTGCTACATGACATCACTGCATCTGTGCTCAAAGTCATAACGACGATGTGGATGAGAGAGCAGAAGAAATGCAACATCTCTTATCGGTTCAGTTACACAATCCGCTCACCATCTGACACACAGCAGATCAACGCAACAATTCACAGCGCCACCGAAACACTCCCACCTATTTGAGCAACAGCAGCTCCTCCCAAAGGCACCCGTGCAGTAAGTGTAAGCAAACACGTCATCAGTGTTTCTCACCGAACACACGGGGGGGCGGGTGGTGGGTTCAGACGCACAGGAGTTATTGTGGGTTGAAGGTCGCCACTTTTGCACAAATTCGAGTCGTAATATCCCTAATTTCAGGATTTTGTGTAATCCATACTAACCGTTTTGTCAGTGTGCCCCACTGTACTCTGTACTGCTGTCTGCTTGCTTGTCGTGGGTGAACTGCCCAAGTCTGCTCGGGTTCAATTACAGGAAGTAAAATTCCAGTTGGTGTCTCCTTTCTTTTCTTATCTGGGCTGACACAGCTCTACTGAGGAGTCCAGAGGCATGAGTCAGTTTCATGTGGAAAGACGACATAATGACCTACTTAATTACAGACCTAAGTGGTCCGGACTGTGTCCTCAGAGCTCAGAAGCCGTCAGTGGTCTTACTGTAAAGGCACGAATGAAAAGAAAATCCCTCCCCTAGTGAGGAAATGATTAAGGGTTTGTCGGTAATGGCCTGTTATGGATATATATATATATATCTCTCTTTGGTAACTCTGGCAATGTCGCCAACCATTCCTTCATCTTCTCCCCCCTGATGTATTAGGAGAGCTGGACGCAGCTTTACTGTCGCCAACAATAAAAAGCCATTTCCCTGTGAGGGATACTGAACGGGAAACTTCCAACGTAAAGATCAATGTAGTCGGTACCTGGGTTTGTTATTTCTCTAGAGGAAAATTGTTTTATGGTTCATGATGTCATCGATCAGTTTTTACAATGTAGAGCACACAAATTAAAGGGGGGACAAATCTGATTTGTTAACCATTTAATGATGTAATGTTTATATGGAGGAAGATAACGAAGCCCTTGTCATGTAACAATAAATCTCCCTTCCCAGGTAATGGGTTTCAGCAAGACGGAGCTGAGCAAGGACATTAATTAGGTCATAGATGTCTGCCCAAAGATGATTGATGAGTCTGTCTCGCCAGGCTGACGTTACTCCTCTGGCCTTTAGCTAGATTGGAGAATTCAAACTATCCTGACAGGGTTTGAAACCTGAGTCTGTGTCAGTCACAGACCTGATAAGTAGCTCAAGGGTGTAACACTGCAAAGCTAATGCTAACACCTGCGTTCGGGTCTATGGAAGATGCTCAAACATTTAGCTCCTTGTACGTTTTTGATTTAGGCAAAAAAAAGAAATGAGAAATAAGACTTATGTTGGATGCTCTCTTTTGGAGAGGGGACAAACTTCCCCCACCGCTGTTTTCAATAGCAGGCCGTGACTGTCCCGTAGTCTTTTATTCAGGGGAAGGGGACCCCCCTCTGTGGCTTGCAGATGTGGACGTCAAGCAGCAGAGCTTATTCTCTGGCTGCGATCCAATTCTTAGAAGACGCATCCTTCCCTTGTTTCCGCTCTCAAGATCATATCGGTGAGACTGAATAATAAGCCGTCCCATCAATCCACATCTGATTAATCGGTGTTCAGACACGGGACCGGCTTACTGCCGCAGATCCAGGAGTGGGTCAGGATGTGTCGCGGTCTCTCGCATCTCGCTTACCACTGACGGCAACAGAATTTGCAGAGGAAACAGGAAAGGCCTGAGCAGCTTGGTGTCGGGACGGATATCCTCTTTCGGAGGCGTTCCCCCTCCTCCCTCCCTTAACTCTCCCTCTCTTTATCTCTTTTTACCGGATTCCCCCCATTGCTCTCACTCCCAAACCCATTTTACTCTCCGTCTGGCTGTAGCTGTTTGCCTGAGTTCAGGAGCGCACCAAAGATTTGTCCTGGTACCTGGGCAAAAAGTAAATGTGTTGGCATGGCGACGAGGAGGATGAGGACAGCTCGGAGGTGAAGTGCAGTTCGCTTTGTTTGATTTGTGTGCTCCTGTATTAGCCGGCTGTGTCGTTTGTGAGAATTTGCGTTGTCCCCGTGTCTCTGGCTTATTTAGAAGACACAGGATGTGAGTAGGAACTTTATGGCGCAAAGTTATTTACTTTTACCAAGTGTGTGTGTGTGTGTGTGTGTGTGTGTGTGTGTGTGTGTGTGTGTGTGTGTGTGTGTTTTAAAAAACAATGGCTAGTGCACTTTGATGTTTGTGTATAGCCATTTGTCAGCCTGAATTGCAAATGACATTCCTAATAGCTCCTCTGAACTGTAAAGCTCTACTTTTGAGCAGTATGGTGATTTGTTTTGAATTATTATAAACACTTTCTGAAGCAGACTTGTTATTCCTCCTGCTTCCTTTTTCAAACATTATTACTACACATTTTTTTTCCCTTCCCACCCCACCACTATGCCGCCCCCCCCCCCCCCCTCCCCCTCTTTCCTCCCATTACTGCCTTATCCTGCTCACTATCTCTACATTGTCTGTCTCTGTCCCTCTCACAGGCTGACTGTATTGTCTTTTTTATTTTTTTTTATTTAGTCCTATAAGCACATCGCCTCACTTCTTTATCCTTTCTGTTCCTCGTCGTCCCGTGCAGAGCGACCCTGGTGAGCTGTCGGTTCTGGAGCAGCTCGGCCTGGACCAGAACTCCGATTTCTCAGATACCAGCGTGCAGCAGCTTCTGGACGAGAACCGCGAAAGGATCCGCAGAGAGATCCGCAGGGAGCTGAAAATCAAGGAGGGAGCCGAGAACCTACGGAGGGCGACGACCGACAAGAGGAACGCTCAGCAGGTTGGATGCGGCCACTCTTGGGTCAAGCTCAAAACAGAACATACAATGACGCCATAATGATAACAGATTACAGAGTAACAGAGTACAATACTGAATCATCCCGTCGAACTGCTTCAAAGTCCAGAGTCTGCCGTCTGGCCTCTCGGGACATTCTTGAGTGAATTTATGCTTTTTCGTTTGTACTTGCCTGCAGGTGGAGAGCCAGTTGCGATCTTCAAATCGCAAGCTGGACATCCTCCATGCTCAGCTGCAAGAACTCGACGCTCACATTGTGGTGAAGGGGGGAGAAGAGAACAGAGGTACGCGTGAGGAGAAACAATGTCCACAGGGAAAGTTCCAGATTAGTGAGCAGCACATGGTTTGACATTTCGAGGAAATCCCCGAGAGTACTTTGACTTTGGAGCACACCGTGTGAACCCTCGTCTCTTTCCCTTTTCCGACATCATCTTTTTCCTTTCCGCTGGCACAGATGAGTGTCCCCAGTCTCCTGGGGCGGAGAGCCGCACGTCAGCCCACAAGGAACGCATCGCTGCCCTGGAGAGACAGCTCAACATCGAGCTCAAAGTCAAGCAGGGGGTCGAAAACATGATCCCCATCTACGCCAACGGGTCCACCAAGGTACAGGACCATGCTTAAATACACACACACACACACACACAACAATATGCATACTCCAGATATATGGTGGATTAACGTAGAACACAGTAATGTAACAAGCTGGCTGATAACCATATTTTTGTTTGCATCTCCATGATCCACTAGCGTTCACAATCTGCTGACTGAGATGATCTCTAAATGTCTGAGACACACACGACCCCCTCCCCTGATAACTTCAATAGAACCCCTCCCCCTGTTTTGTGCAGCGTTTTTTTTTTCACCTTGCAGTTCGACCTTGCTCTCATACCTCTACCGTTTCCTCACTGTGAAATCTGAATTTAACAGCCACACAAATGAATCAATACAGTGGGTTAGTGAATTGTCTTTTTTTCTAGTCGTGTGACTTTAGCCCGGTCTCCAATCTCCTTTTAATCAGGATAAGAAGATGCTGCAGACAGCCCAGCAGATGCAGCAGGACAGCAAGACCAAAATTGACATCATCCGCATGCAGATCCGCAAGGCTGTGCAGGCCACCGAGCACAACGAGGACACCCAGGGTGAGTCTGATCGGCCGCTAAAATGAGCCGTAGTCATGCAAAACACAATGGCCAATAAATCAAACACACTTTGGCCGCTGCTACATTTTGGATGCTATGACGTTGGAGGGGAAGGGGGGGGGGGGACTGTGGCTGATTGGAGAACGGGTTTCGTCCTTCAACCGGAGGATTGGGGGCCGGATCCCCAGCTCTGTAATGTCTTTGAGAAAGACCCTCCACGCCAAAATGTCTCCCGCCGCTGAAACTGCGTTGTGTGAATGTTGGCTGCTGATGGGCTGCTCAGGTGTGAATGATGACACAAGTGTAAAGGCTGGCGCATGCTTCTGCTTCTGCGTCTGCGTCTGGGTCTTGTGTCGACGGACATGCTTGCACACGTTGCAAAGCAATTCATCGGCAGAACAATAGGTGGAGTACGGCTTTTTGTCCAAGACGGCCTAGAGAGTGACTTCTGTGTGGAGAAGTCGTTTGTTTATTTATTTATTTACCAGAGACTTTCTTGCCCCGTGATTTTCATTTTCGTTTTAATAATGGTGGAATTATTCTATGAAACTGGAAATGTGAGACTCTGGGAAGGATGTAGTTAGCAGACCAATCGCAGCCTTGCGAGCTGATGCAAGACTAGAAAAGCGCTACACGCTGTGATGTCAGGGGAAAGTGATCTGAACTGACGCTGTGTGGGGTCATGACGGTGGTCAGCTGCCTCTCTTCAGATGCTTTTCATGCCTCTGGCTTGTGCGTATCTGTGAGCAGCAGCTCCAGACAGCAGACCCACAGAAGGAAAAAAACAGATCAATAAAAGCGCTGGCTTAGTGTTTAATAGGCCGGCAGAGCTAGTAAACAGAGAAACAGAGCTGCGTGTGTGTGTGTGCACAAATATTTGAGTGTGTGATACAAAGCAGGTGAAATGGCCCACCTGGACCATTACAACAATCAATTAGAATAAAATAAAAAATCCCATCTTCCAACAAAGGGAGCCGGCAGATGAAAAGTCTTTCACACGCAGTACGATGTCTTTGTGAGGTCGGACTGCATCCGGCCAGGTGATCGCGTGTTTGTGCAATCAGACGAACAGATGCGAGGTCCCTTCTGTCTGACGCGCACTCTCATTGTGTGCCGTGGCAGACGGATGGATGCCCCTTTTCTGGGCCTACATTGGTTGATGAGTTTCTGAGCTGTGGGCTGTTACGGCTCCTTTGCTGAGGAAAATGAGGGCCGATTGATTAGCGTTACCGTAGTCTGAGGGTTTGTAGCAGTAGGACGGGACAGAAGTAAGAGGTTTGAAGGAATGTGCATTTCCTTTGGGGACCATATATTTGTTTTTTGAGGCAGCCGATGGCTAATAAGAAAGTGGCCTTTGAAGGAAAAGAGATGTGGCCATTTGGAAGGATGGCTGCTCCGACGGGCTGTACTTTTTCCCCGGGGGTCTTCTAAGGGGAAAAACTACTGTTTCCACTGCTGTAACACAATGAAGATGGTTTGATCTCCACAGAGTCTGTTAAGTCTGAGTGCTGGAAAGAGCCTCCAGATCACATATGCTGTATCACTCGCCGGTCAGATCGTCAGCATCAGAAGGCTACACGTTAGCCTCCTCGAGAGTAACACTGCTGAATCCCTTACCGAACCCCCCTCCCGCCCCCCCGTAGTCGGGGTGCGTTGTGGGAGATGTAGGCGCCCAGTTTTGCCAAAGATGGAGCGACTAGTTCTGCTCCATCGATGTGAATCCTTTCTGTTCACACTGTCCATAGAGAATCCGAAAGTGGAGCACTACTACGACACACACACACACACACACTCTCTCTTCACAGTGAGTGTGTCTGCACTTTCCCAGCTGGTATTATCTTTCCTCAAACGCAACGTCAGGATCCTTCGCTCTCTTTCTCCTTTCAGTCACACACACACACTCGCACAGGGGTTGTGTGTATAGTCTACACAGACAGACTCCAGGCACCACACCCGGTGGAGAGGTCATCTAGCAGGGTCCGGGCTCCAGGCAGAACACCTTATTAGGAGATGAAAGAGCCCACATCCATCTCCACCTCGGCCTCCCCTTTTCACCCTCTCTGTCTCCGCCTGTCTCAAGCAGTGCTTTGAACCCATAAGTTCACCAGAAGTCACCAAGATCCTTTTAAAAATCCCTCCCGTTTGTCCTAAATCTTCAGTAACGTGAAAGTTAGAAAGTCAAAGTCAAACGCACATACTTGTGAATGCTATTCATCCCGACACAGTCCTGCTTATCTCTCCTCATTTCTGTGAGCTCCATTGTGTTTTGCGCCCGCTGCTCTGCCATTAAGCTGACCACCTCGCTGGGATTTGGGGTCACGCGTGGAACTCCGAGGGTTACACCCCATGTCTGTTTTTCCAAGAGGGCTTTTCTTTTTTTCTTGCTGCTGTTCTTGTGGCTTTCTTCTTTTAGAGGATCAAATAGCCAATTGGTATTTAATCTCATGTGTAATATCCGTCCGTACAGAATAATTGATGTCATACTGAACTAAATCAATCATCATTTTATGATGACTGTATTGTGTATATATATTATTATAAATGTAATTGATAAAATCGGAGGCTGCAATTAACAAATATCGTTAATATTTGATGTTGCTGTAAAAGTATTTGAGCTATCACAAATGTTTTGGTTTTTCTTTCTCTTGACTAACCGAAGGCAAAAATGATTTATTTTAAATCTCCACAAAAGAAAATGTTGGGAGTAAAATAAACAAAGATGTATCATCGATCTGTTTGCTTTTAGAGACGGGAATGAAAAAGCCATTTTGAACGAGAGGCTGAAACCAAAGTTAATGTCGTTTACTGAGGCTGCTCACCTCCCTGTGGGTGCTGCTGACGTTTCCTTTGTTTGCCACTGCATAAAGGCATTAACCCAACCTAGTGTGCCCTGGGGAGTTCCCCTAACACGCGGCAACCAATGCACCTGCTGAACTCCATCTAATAGAATAAAAGTTTCACAGCATTACAGCCTCGTCCTTCCTCGTCCTCTACTCACTAATGCAATTTGTCCGCCCCAAACACTGCAGGTAACCAGGACCTCTGCGGGATGGAGCTGCGCATTGAAGAGCTGAGGCATCACTACAGGGTGGAGCATGCTGTTGCAGAGGGGGCCAAAAATGTGCTGAGACTCCTGGGGGCCAGCAAGGTCCAGGACAAGAAGGCCTTGTCTGAGGTCAGACTCTACACCCATGTGACACACACATCCTTTCGTGGTGCAGCGCGCACACAGTGGTTCTCTCTAAAGGTCCAAAACAGACAGAATATACTGAAAGCAGTGCAGCAGCATAAAGCAAAGCGTTTTCTCAAAACTTCCCACCTCCAAACAACCATGCATCGTCAAACACACCTTGTTGTTTGAGCCGTTAAGCCCGGTGCTACAAGCAAACATTTGAAGGCTAAAAAGCAAACTCTTTATTATGATTTCTAATTATAAACCGATTGTAAACACCTCCGTTACAATACGCCGTAAGGGAGGAACTCCGCAGGCTGTGAGGTGGGATGGCAAGGGGATTGCTTGCGTCACCCAGCGCGTTCACTGCTGCTCTGTGTTGCTGCTGTTGCTCCGCAGGCGCAGTCCCGTCTGAGCGAGGCGTCCCAGCGCCTGGACCTGCTGAGGGACTCTCTGGACCAGCGTCTGGCAGAGCTGCCTGAGGACCATCCAAAGGCCACTGTCATCAAAGAGGAGCTGGTCCTGGCTTCCTCCCCGGCCTTCAGCTCTCGCCATGGTGCCCCGTACCTCCACAACCAGTACAACACGCTTAACAAGCCCTCCCCTCTCACTGGTAATTAACAAGGAGGTGGTTTTCTCTCCTGCACAATGTTTGAATCGCCACAGACTTTTTCAAAAGCATTTTATGTGGGTAATACTACACAGTGGTACTAGTTTATTAGCATGTCATGTATGTGGTATCGACTACACAAATTATAGTGATGAAACACTGCAGTAGTATTCAGAGCTCATTCTAACCTCACATGATCAACACAGTGCAACATTTGGCATTTTGACTTTTTTATGGTCCTCTTGTGTTGAACCTGTTGAAACTCACATTTACCTCTTCGATTGGTTTCACGGTTCGATCACACGTCTCTGCACAGTGGACAAGTCAAAGACATCCAATCACCTACACTGAGGGTGATGCCTTCATGTGGCTTAAAGGACTTGAGACTAGGGAGAAACTTTTCTACTGCGTGTAAATGGTCTGAGGTTATTTGTGGATGAGGATGTGAGCTTCCAAGTGCACGGGATGTTTGAACCGTCTTGGATTTAAACTAACGTGTTCATGTGGCCTCTGTGGTTGTTTTCTTTGGCCCCTCGTTGTTGGTTGTCTCTGAACGGTTCCCCCTGTGTCTCCAGGTACCTTACAGGTGCAGGTGCTGGGCTGCGTGGGGCTGTTGGAGGTGGTCCCCGGTCGCACTAAAGGGATAGCTGTCATGCTACCCTGCTACAGCCCCGGAGACACCCGGTCCTTCATGAGGGGCAGCAAGGGGCTCTACGGGCGCAGCGGCTCGGTCAGCGGGAAGACCCCCAGCAAGGCGGAAGAGCTCTCATGTGAGTATCACTGTCAGTAGATTGTGGCAAATCTACATTCAGTATATGAAGTTACTGTCACGGTCACTTTAGGTTGGGGGAGGTTAGGTACTGTGGGTCAGTGGTCACGCATAATTGCTTCAGCAAATTGAACTGAATTGGTTCAGTGCTTCAGACAATTCAGATGGCCATATTAAGGCTGTGCTCTTTCCTGGAATTTAATGACGCACATACATCAATAAAATCAATAAATTGTATCATGGCACAGTGAGCATCTTCTGAGTGTGTGTGTGTGTGTGTGTGTGTGTGTGTGTGTGTGTGTGTGTGTGTGTGTGTGTGTAGCTGAGGTGAGTGCCGTGCTGAAGCTGGATAACGGTGTTGTGGGACAGACCTCCTGGAAGACTGTAGGAGAGCAGGCTTGGGACCAAACCTTCACTGTGGAGCTGGAGAGGGTCAGTACACACATACACTCACTCGGAGACACGCACACAAATGCATGGAGTGCATTTGAACATCCATTTGGTAAAACTGTGCTTTTTCAGTCGAGGGAGATGGAGATTGCAGTCTACTGGAAGGACTACCGCTCATTGTGTGCTCTGAAGTACCTGAAGCTGGAGGAGTTCCTGGACAACCAGAAACACAGAGTTCAGCTGGAGCTGGAGCCTCAAGGCCTGCTGCTGGCTGAGGTACACACACTGACAAAACCTCTTACAAAGAAATGAGAACAGTCTAAACAGTTGCTATAAAGAGACAAAAATATATTGAAATATTCCTATCTACACCATCCCTCAAACATGCACGCATACTCACGCACCCAGCTGTCACATGCGGTGGAGAAAAACACTTGATATACTTGAAAGGTTCAAATGTCTGAAAATGAAATGTGGATTTGCAGTTTCCATGTTTTATGTGTGTGTGCTGTACAGGTGATATTTTTCAACCCAGTCATTGAGAGAGTTCCTCGTCTCCAGAGGCAGAAGAAAGTATTTTCTAAGCAACAAGGTGAGGAAACGCAGAACATGTTGATTTTTAGAATAAAAATGTTTTTCTAAGCTTCCGTTTTTGTACACAGAGGACCTTTTGAAATGAATTGAGAGCAGTTTTGTTGTAACTTAATGAGTAAGCAAACAAGCAAAGCACTGAATCTTCTTTTGGAGCACAGCACCATCTAGTGGTGACTGAATGCTCATGTCCCCTCATCATGTTGACAACTGAAACAAAGATGGCAAGTTTCATTCGTTAAAACGAAATAAGAATATTTAGCAGAGATATTTATAACAACATGAAGGAGACTTTACTGTGAGAAACAATCTGTATTCTATGATTAATGATTTTGGGGAATTTTAAGATTTGTAGTATCTGGTGATTTAATGAAACAGAGGAGGAAAAATCGGTTTGATTGAATATCACTGCTTAGAATTTAATAACGTCCCAGGAATTAAAACCTATTAAGAGAAAATAAAAATTCTCCGCAAAAGGCCAATAATATAAAAGACGGATGTTAAAGTGGCTTATAGCTCGTAGCTTAAGCAAAAAGTTGGCTACAACTCGCAGAGCGGTTTTAAAAATCTGCAATTGTAATCCGAGCCACGTTCACAGTTCTCAGACGCGCGCCGCTGACTCCGGTGTGTTGGTCCGTGTGTTTCCAGGCAAGGCCTTCCTTCGTGCGCGCCAGATGAATGTTGACATCGGCACGTGGGTGAGGCTGCTTCGGAACGCCATTCCCACCGCCAACAACTCTGGAACCTACAGTCCCAACACGCACAGCCTGACGCTCGGCGCCGGGTGAGACGCACACAAAGCGCACACGACGCACGGGCAGCACACACGCCGTGCACAGTGTTTCCCCCCGGAGAGACGCTCCTTCTTTGCGTTTGATCGCCGTCGGTCAGACGTTACCTTCATGTGCAGCAGCATCCCTCCAGCCGTTCCCCCCGTCCTGTGTTTCCTGGCAGTGTATAAATATTCTCCGCCCGCTCGTCTAACTCCCCTCTTGTGCTTGTCCCCTGTCCACCGGTCTGTGTGCATCTCCGTGTTGGGCTGCTTGTTTGCGTCCGTGTGAATGTGGCTTTTTTTCAGGGAGGTCTCGGTGGAGAAATTGAATTTGGACAGCGACTCTCCGATGAGAGGCGATTTCAAGAGAGACGTGGACGCACAGACCCCGGTGAGATGGACGGGGGCGGAGGGAGCATGGGAAATGGGGGGAGGTGTGCATGGGATGGTTTTGGGAGTTGGGCGGGTATTGTAATAAATCCATTCTGGTGTGATGAAGGGAATTTGGTTATTTAACGTGAATCCCCAGGTTGCGATCTATAAAAAACGTTCTGCATTAAACACTAAGCTATGGGATGAACCAAAGCTCATCAGTCACTTTAATCTTTTAATATGTATTGCTACATAATAATTACCACGTTTGGACTTTATCTTGAAACTAGCCATAATCTTTGATCTCAAGTCATTTGAGGAAATTACTTGCGCAACAAACGCTCAAGCGTGCTGCTTGAGCGTTTGTCGCCTTCGTGCGGATCGTCCTGCGTGTGATGCGGCCGGAGGGACCCTGGAAGGCTGCTCGTGTGTCTCACCATTGTGTCGCTTGACCGTCATTATCTCGCAGTCTGTCTTTTCCCTTCATACCCCTTTCCTCGCGTGTTCCTCCTCAGGACCGACTCGCAGTCATCGAGCCCTTCTCCCCCCCAGACCTCACCCCCGAGTTCCCTGTGCGAACCCAATCTGTTGGCAGGTACACAAATGCTCATAAGCGATGCATCTTTATGCTTTATGGTTTTGTATCTTATCCACAATATATATATTTTTTTCACTGTACTACTGTCCTTTTAGTCTCCTTAGTTTGTATTCTTATACATGTTAATTTGACCTAAAAGCCCAAAAGTAAATAATAAATATAACCGATGTCTGCCATGATCGTTGATGATGTCGGGTGCTGAGTTTAGAGGATTTTTAACTCGTTATTGACTTTAAATGTTCCCAGTAAGCAGAGGAAAGGTCCTCTGTCCCTCCAGGACTTCAGACTGATTGCTGTGCTGGGCCGGGGACACTTTGGGAAGGTACAGTTTGACAAACGCTTAATATTTTTTTTTTCATTGACGTTTTAACTTTGAATGCGTAACAAACATGAGAAAAGGTTTCCCACCCAGCTCTGTAACAACAGAGATTTTTTTAGCTTAATACGTGAACAATTTGCGTTTTGCACGGGCACTGCACTTGTATTCATAGAAATATGAAGAAAAAAAATATCCCAATTGGAATGGTCAGAATAATTTGCAAAAGCCTTTTTGGAAGATTTTTGACCTTCAATGTTCAATATACATTATCTGTTAAGTTAAATTCTAAATAAAACACCTGCCTCAAAGGGTTAGACTCTTTTGTACAATCCTATTGAATTAAAAAATACTTTCATTAAATCAGAAAAAATGAATATCCAGGAGGCCGTAGTTCGCTTTGTACATGTTGTGTACAATTAAAGAAATACTTGAGCTGTTGCTGCATGTGTTTGTCTCCAGGTGTTGTTATCAGAATACAAGAAGACGGGCACGATGTACGCCATCAAAGCCCTGAAGAAAGGAGATATTGTTGCTCGGGATGAGGTTGAAAGGTGCGTTGTGTGTATTTTGCTGTATATATTTGACGTGTGTGTGTGTGTGTGTGTGTGTGTGTGTGTGTGTGTCATCAACCTTAAATTTCCTTAAGTTTTCTCTCATCTCCTGTTTCCACCCATTTTCCTCCACCTCATCCCCACACTTCCTGTTTGTGTGTCTTGTTCACGTTATTTTGCCTCTGCATTCTCCTCCTCCCTCCTCCTGCAGTCTGATGTGCGAGAAGCGCATCTTTGAGGTCGTGAACATGTCGCACCATCCCTTCCTGGTCAACCTGTTTGCGTGCTTCCAGACTCCACAGCATGTGTGTTTTGTCATGGAGTACACGGCAGGAGGCGACCTGATGATGCACATCCACACAGACGTCTTCACCGAGCCGCGAGCCGTGTACGTAACGTCTGCACATGTGCCTGTGTTTTAGAAAGAGAAGATTCCATTTTATAAATGACTTTAACTGTCAACGTTTCTTAAGAGAGGAACACTGTCCAGGGAAAGTGAATCTGATAATAAAATTATTCTTCTAACTTGTGTGTTTAATAAGACTGCTGCGTTATTGTATTGAACTGCATTATACTAGGAAGTTACTAATATTTCCTTCATGCTCTGTACATAGATGAATAATATAAGGAATAATCTCATTAAAGACAGTAGACACATGGTGGAAGTGGTAGTACAGTGCCTCATTACGGGAGTAATATTTTCTTGCCTTTTATTGCGGGTTAATAATCATGGTTCTTTGGTTTGACTCTAGGTTTTATGCAGCCTGCGTAGTTCTTGGACTTCAGTTTCTCCATGACCATAAGATTGTGTATAGGTGAGTGGAAAACTATGAGGAACAAACAAAAAACATTTAAATCTGGTGAGCCCAACGCAGTAGCGTTAGCATAGTGATGGTAGCGGTTAGCTCCCTCACTGAGGAGCAGCCATGGCTTTGCCGAACTCTTTAACTCTCTCCGCTGTTCTTGTTGAAATGCTGCAAAGACCCCCAAGTGCTCGGCTACATCTGGTAATGTTCTTCCTCTTCCAGAGACCTCAAGCTTGACAACCTGCTGCTAGACACCGACGGCTATGTGAAGATCGCTGACTTCGGACTGTGCAAAGAAGGTGGAGATTGATGTTACTGACGGAGGGGAGGCTTCTCTTTAATTTATGTTTCTCTATATGTCTTTGTCCTCAATACGTCATGTTTCTGCCTGGTGTCGGTAGGAATGGGCTTCGGGGACCGGACCAGTACCTTCTGTGGGACTCCAGAGTTCTTGGCCCCAGAGGTCCTTACAGACACGTCCTACACCAGGGCAGTGGACTGGTGGGGGCTGGGTGTCCTCATCTATGAAATGTTGGTGGGAGAGGTGAGAATTGGCACACGCTCTCGCGCACAGTTCTTACAGTGACTCGGGGTGGACAGCTGAAGGAAGCTTTGTTGGAGCACACATCACCACCACTCCACTCACTCTGATCAGACCTGGGGGAACTTTAATCGTTGATTAAATGAAAACAAATTCACTCAAAAAGGATTTTATTTAGTTATTCTATAAGGTGCCACTGGCCTTGAATAGACAAAAAGAAATGTCAGGCGTAAGTCAGCAGAATAGGGGGTTTAGAAGTTTTATTAATTTCATCTAAAAATATTAATGTTTATTAACTGGCCACTGGCATCCTGACATTTAGGAAGTGCCGTGTTCACAATCATTAACAACATGTTGACTGGTGTGTTGGTAGTCTCCATTCCCGGGCGATGACGAAGAGGAGGTGTTTGACAGTATTGTGAACGATGAAGTCCGCTACCCTCGCTTCCTGTCCACTGAGGCGATCGGCATCATGAGGAGGGTAAGAACACACGCGCACGAATACAGGCACAGTGTCTCGTTCTCTGGCTGACTTTACACCCCATGAACACGACGTACACGAGAAACATCTGTTGTCCACCGACATTTGTTGCGTTTGTGAGCAGCTGTTAAGAAGGAACCCGGAGAGGAGGCTTGGCTCCGGGGAAAAAGATGCAGAAGAAGTGAAAAAGCAGCCGTTTTTCAGAGTAAGTACACAGATTTTATACCAAACTTGGGTGTGAGGTGGACAACGGTGTTCACATAGCTTTACTTGTCCTTCCTGAAACCGTGAAGAAAACTGTATGCAAAACCAAAACCGACTCACTCGTCGATTCTAATTATCCCACGACTCTCCATCTCAGCACGTGGACTGGGAGGCGCTGCTTCAGAGGAAGGTGCCCCCTCCCTTCATCCCCTCCATTGTCGGCAAGGAAGACGTCAGCAACTTTGACGAGGAGTTCACCGCCGAAGCGCCGGCGCTGACGCCGCCGCGTGAGCCTCGCGTGCTCTCCCGCAAAGACCAGGAGAGCTTCCGTGACTTTGACTACGTCTCTGACCTCTGCTAGTGGGCTCACAGACCTCCAAGAGGAATGCTCTGCTCCGAAAGGCTTCACGGCGGTCTTTAGTCTGAGCGGACCGACGGCCTCTGCCGACCGCGCGTCAGCTGTCAATTTACACTGTGAATGAATGCGGTGAAGCGTTTTGAAGATGGAGGACTGAGAAAGTGAAAGCAAGGACAGAGAAGGTGGTGACATTTCACGGCAAGGCCAACCCCCCTCCCCCCTCAAATCATTGTTACAAAACCCCACAGACTCGTGTAGCCTTTACAATGCCGCCTCCACTCGTCTTGTGTGTGTGTGTATTCATGAGCAGCTGTGAGAGGGGGGGCATGGGGTTTAAGTCCACTCATACCGATGCCTTACATTTGTATTTGAGCCACAGACGACCATTTTGTTTTTGTTTCGCTGCCCTTTAGTCCAGAGCAGCTGGAGCACTGGCCCGAGAAGAGTGGAAACCCAAACGTCACATTCAGCGTGAACTTTTACTCAGCAGATTATGATGATTATGACGACCAGGAACCAATTTATAACTTTTCTTTTAGAACTGTTTCTTAAATGTGTGCGCTGCTTTGATTTGAATTGTCATTTTAAATGCCACAAACATTACAAAAGCAATTGGTAAAGAAGTCTTGTTTTATGATGGCCACCTTCTTCGTGCATTAATCGATACTCACCAGAGACTTTTGAATTGGATAAACCGTTACACCTGTTTTATATCAAACTGTGTATAACAGACACAGAATCACAACAATCAGCATAAAAGCGACCTGGCCACCAGGTGATGGTATCTTTTTATCTTTTTTAGAAGAAAATAAAAAAAAAAAACACTAAGACTAGTAGCATTTGGTGTCCGTCCACTAGGAGTGTGCGAAGCAGTTGTCGTCGTTGTCGTCATGCTTCGAGAGTTTTGTGAACATTTAAGTCATTTCCTTCCAAGACACATTTCATCTGACTGTAGACTCGTCAAACGCCGCTCTAACAGTTCTTTTGGTGTCCCATCAAAAGTAACCCTGGCAATATATTTCTAAATGGGTAATAGAATTTGAAACAGGATGATTTAATGTGGTAAAATATGAGCCGGTGGTAATAAACTTCTGTAACATTTTACCATCTCTGTCTTAGGGTTTGTTGAAGCAATGTATGTATGGTGTTTGGATTATATTTATCATGTGTATGCCATTACAAAACCCTATGAGACGATGATACTTATTTTATAAAGAAAACCTGGTGTGAATATTCTGGGAGCATTCATTCAAACAAAAGTTGGCAATAATTCAACATTTCAATGGTATTGTGTCCTAGGGATTTTATGATCTTGTCTTGTCGTATCGGAACGTCATTAACAGTGTATGACGCCACATAATATGACCCAGAGGGTGAGCATCTTTAACGCCATCTGAAATGGATAATGGACATCAGGTTAAATTTTTTTTGTTAGTCCTGTAAACTTTATGCTGTTTGATAAGACCTTCAAACACATTGAAGTTGTTGAGCCTTTGCTAACTTCATTGGTATCAGCGCACTGATATGGAATGTTAGCTATCAATAATTTACAGATACATTTTCACTGGTTATGTCCTTCATAATTTGGACCTACGTGGTGCCATCAGTAAGACCTGCGTAAATTGTCCAAAAAGACAATGGATATATACCAAAGTACATGCAGATGTCCCAATATTAAAATCTTATTTACAGGCTCCCAATAGCACGAGTTCTATTCAAGTATTTCCCACGTGCATTTTACACCAGGACTACAAAACCAAAGCAGCTAAAATTTTGATTTCAGCCTTTGTCAAAACGTCTTTATTGAAAAGGGCGTTTAATATAACCTGACAAAGAAAACAATTGATCACCTTTTAGAGGCAGGAACCAAAGATTTGGGGAGGATAATTGTTCATTTTTAATTTATTTATTTTCATAATTGGTGTGCGTGGTTACGCGTGCGTGTGTGTGTGTGTGTGTGTGTGTGTGCGTGCGCGCGCGCGCGCGTGTCCCCCTGCCCATCCTGCCAGAGAGGGGAGCAGAGAGCTCTGCTGGGAACTACGCGGTGCTCCATTTTTCAAGATGTCGTCGCTGGAACAGAGGCTGTCGCGAATCGAGGAGAAACTAAAGCAGGAAAATGAAGAGTCTCGCCGTAGAATCGACCTGAACATCGACATGAGTCCGCAGCGGACACGTCCGAGGCCGAGTGAGTGTCCGGGGACTACCGGGGAGACGGTAACGGGCAGAATAGCCGGGGGAACGACCGAAGAGGCGGAGGGAAGGAGTGGAGGTGTTATGAGGCGCCTAGCTACTACATGCTAATAGGCTAGCCACATAAACAAACATCGCGTCGGCTTGATCGGTCCATTTTACTGTCAGTTGCGATCTTAAACAAGTGGCATAATGTCGACAGTGAGTCAAGCTAAAAGTAAAAAACACGGCGATGTGCTGTCACCGGGTGTCTCGCTGGCACTCGCGTCTTGAAATCTGCTCCGTATCTGTCCTGTCAAACGAGCTATAGGCTAACCAGCTAGCGGTGCGAGTGAGAGTCGGGGCCAGGCCCGGCGTCTCTGAGCATGTCGGTGTCGTGTTCGGTCTGCTTGTGAAATATTCCGGCGGCGCCATGTATCCCGAGCTTGTCGAGCTTTCACGCCGCCGTTGCGTGTTTCGCTTGTGACCGGTGCGGCAGGGCATTTCCCCCCTTTTCCACCGCCAGTTTGGACCCCTTTGAAGGGACGCTGGTTCGCGGAGGCTGTGCCATCTAACGGCCAGCTAACGTTCCCCGCAACGGTACCGACGCCGTGTTTATCTGATCCGTAAAGTGCTGCTCCACACATGACGTCAGTAGTCACGTCTCTTTAGTGTCTGTGAAGTGAGCTGGAGTGAACCGTCCGGAGGAGACGGACGTGTGTCACCGAAATGAACTCTGTGGTGGAGACAGACTGCTCTTTATTATCTCCCCAACGACAGGAAAAACACCATTCACCTCTACTGATCCCAGATCGATGTCTCCTACTGATCATCACTTCCACCCCGAAATAGTTTCTCTCCCCTTTCTGTTTAAAAAGAAAATGCATTTTGAGTGGGTTAAAGGCAAGGCTTTATTTTCCTTATTGTTAACTAATAGCCCCCAAAAAATCTATGGTTTCCCATTACCATTGAAACAATGTTTGCCAGCAATCATCGCTACCTCCCTAAAGCATAACTTCCACATAATAAGTTATACAAAACATCTTGGTATCAGAAGACACTTTCAGGTTGGGAACATATTTATCAAAAAGACAGCAATGATGCAGTTTTGTTACAGTGGACATGCTGTTCATTTTGGGCTGATATGCTCCATACGGCTGCTACAAATATTCTTTGGAACGCCAATTGGGTCCATAAAACCGCCCACAAAAAACCCCCACGTCGGAGTAACGTTTGGTAAAAACTACAGTGCTCAGCTGTTAAAGGAAATGACTGAGCTAAAATAAGTTTGAGTAGAGAAAGACGTACCAGCGTTTTGTTGATTTGGGGTCTTTTTTAAACGATAGGAGATTATCCTCTAACACACACAGCACTCACGTGTGACGAAAAACAAGGGACTGAGCAATTGTGTTTTTTTGTTACATGATGGTGTGTGTGTGTGTGCGTGGTCGTCTCCAGTAGAACAGTGCAGTAATATGCGCGTGTGTATATTCTTTTCCCCTCCGTCTAGTCATCGTGATCCAGCTCAGTCCTGCTCCAGCCCCTTCCCAGCGTGCAGGTATCATTCGATCCATCGCTCTCTCTGCCACTGCACCTCTCTGTCTCCCTCACCCAACCCCCACCTTGCAGCACCCGTCCCCCGTTTCACCTCCTGTCCCCACCTCCCTTATCTCTCCCTTATCAGAAGTAAACACAGGCAATTCTCTTCAGTGTCTTTTTAACACTATAATGTGTGTTTCTTACATCCAATGTAATTAGTAGTCAGAGGGGGAGTCTTTCAGCCCTTTCCAGTAAATACAAGGCCATGTCTTCTTTTCCCCCAGATCAACTTGAAGGTCTGTTAAGTAACCAAATGACATTTAAGAAGGGCCTTACGTCAGCATCAGCAGACTTGGTTGTTGTCGTAGACATGTGTTAACCACAACATGGGACACTTGTACACACGCACTTAGCTTCTTATTCTCTCTACCTAAGATAAAAGTTAAACCCATGTCTATGGACCCAGTCCCTCACCAGCTCTCATATTTAAGCCCCCCAGATATGTTGAACCTCCCCTCAAGTCGCGTCCTCTCTCCATCTTTCCATCTCTCGTCAGCGTGTGTCTGTGCCAGTGGCAGGGCAGTGTTGGTGTGCGTTGACGTTCACTGCGTGTGCGTGTGTGTGTGTGATGATTAACCTTCGTTTTGCCGGAGAGTCACAGTGCATGCAGCTTTTTCTGCACGTCACGATGTTTTGGGTCGCGTTTCCGTCCGCCACAGTCTCTAATCCAGCACACCCAACCGGTCCGTCTGCAAGAGTGCTTTGACCTCTGCGGCTGCTCCTTCTCCCTGTGTTGTCTCTGACTGAAGAAAAGGACTGCCTGACCGACTGTCTGACCTTCAGCTTAGTCTGTGCCGTGCAGTTTTGGGGCGATTTTCTCCTCTCCTTCCGTCCCTCTCTGTTTGAGGTTGTTTGCTTGTTATTCATCCTCTCGCATCCCCCTCTCTTTCCCGCTCCTTACTTTTGCAGCAGCACTGTGAGCTGTGGGCGGTGCCTGTGAGAATCTGTGTTTGTGTTGTCTCCTCGCTCCGTCTGTCCACCTGGAGCCAGCCGAACTGTGGAGATACGTCCTCTGCCAAAGACTGCCGAAATCCGTCTTCCTCCCCACACTAACGTGTCCTCCTTTTCACTAACTGATTCTCCTTCTTGCAGGCTGATCCATCCTCAGGTGAATCAGAGGCTGCCAGCACTGTGCTACACAAACTGCAACAATGTTAATGATGAACCTGATCACCGCTGCATGTTCCTGTTTAGCAAACTGGTTCTGAAAAAATGTTTCTGGGGTGAAATTGTCAATAAGTAGGTATTTAAACTCGTCTCTCACTTGGCGCTCAAAGGTTTAGTGTGAGCATTTTGGTTGCATAACAGGTTGGTCCTAGTACTACTTTAGATTGTCTTCCCGAAAGCTTTTCACCATTTGGAAATAACTAATGGCTTGCTTGAGACGTACACCTGATATTAAAGGTCAACTGAGTTTCAACACGTCCTTGAATGCATGATTTTAGAGTTATGGGTTAAGAGGGGACCTGCGACTGCCAATGGTGCTCAGGGCCTTTTCATCAGCATCTGGTCATATCAACTAGGAGGAGAGGTTTTGTGTAAATAACGTTGTCAAACTACGGCTTTTACAACTTTCATTTTTGGTTTTATTTTCATTCATGCGGCCATTGTTATGGCAATTGTCAGTTATGATAATGTTGTATTCCCCAAAATACATCTTTGGTATCTGCGAACAAGGCAACGAAGATGTCTAATGGTGCAACAAATACAAGACATCAAATAATGATCGCGGTTTAAAGAAATAACAGAATTAAACATTTATGCAGCTAGTCAAAGACAAACCGAGTGCATAAAACTTAGCTTTCCATTTAAAGATAATCTTTTGATCCAAATCCCTAAACTGGTCCCCGGGCAGGCCGACGCTGTGCCGTCCCTCGCCGCCTGAGAATGGCGATGCTTCTGCACGGAGATAACCGTCCTGTTTGTTTTAATGTTCGGTCGGGATGTGTCTCTCGGTGTCTCGTGCAAAATCCCATTTAAACGGATATTATGCATCACATTGATACATCATCAGACGCCGATTCTTAAAATTTCAGAGATGAAAATATAACGTCAAAGAGCAGATTGAGATGTGTTTAAAAAAAAAAGTTATAGCACAAGTTGTAACACGAAATGGCCTTTTGGTTCAGCTTCACACCTCAAAGGGGGCGGAGTCAGTGAGAGCATGACTGAGTCATCTTACATCTTCTGGCATACTCGCCTCGGGCGACAAACGTACTGTGCCGTTCGCTCAGTTTTCTAATTTGTCATGTCCCCCTCCACCCCGACCCCCATCCTCCAGCCCTCCAGCTGCCACTGGCCAACGACGGGGGCAGCCGATCGTCGTCCACAGAGAGCTCGCCTCAGCACCACGCTTACCCCAGCCGCCCGCGACACATGCTCACCCTGCCCACTCCTCCGTACGGCCTGCAGAAGAGCTTAGAGAAGTAAGTGGACAGGCCTGGACGTTCGTCCGAGCAGATACCACTAAGCAGATGTATATATGGTCGCTTCCTTTTTAAGTGGGAGAAGGAGTCGCCTCGTGTTAAAAAATAAGTACACTGGATAGAATGAAATTACTTGAGATGATGATACATTATTAAAAGAATGTTGAATTTTGATTGAACTTGTTTGTGTGTTTTGTCTCCACAGTGCAGAAATTGACCAAAAACTGCAGGAGATCATGAAACAGACGGGTTATCTAAAGATCGACGGTCAGGTGAGATGCTGTGCTTCTCTTGCCTACATGAGATGCATTACATGAGAGATTATGACACAGTTAATAAGTGTGTGTCAATCCCCAGCGGAAAGTAGTCCCCAACAAATGTACGTGCATCAAAGTAGGTGCTGAGTGCAACTTGTAGGAACAGATTTTTTTTCCAGTTTTTTTCTCTTCAGTAATCAGAGAAAATGTGTCTCACTCAACTTAATTAGCAGCTTAAACCATGTCAACATTTTGACATGGTTTAAGCTGACTTTGTTCTCTTTTTTTAAAAGAGAACAAAGCCAGAACATCTCCCCCTCCCCTACACACCTCATCTATTTTTAGCCTGAGTGTGTATGAAAACATCATGAATGTTTTGACCGAGAAAAAAAAGATACCTTGTGCATTTTCTTGTGTCTGCGTTTGTCACAGCGGTACCCAGCGGAGGTGACGGACCTCATCAGCGAGGGGGAGATCGGCAGCGGCACCTGCGGACAAGTCTTCAAAGTGCGATTCAAGAAGACCGGCCATGTCATCGCAGTCAAAGTAAGAACTTTAGGCACTCAACCGTTCACGCTACGCATTCATCAGCCTTAAAGGCCTACTAACAGAATGTTTGATACCCATGTTATATATTTGAATTTGAAGTTGTGCTGGAAAGACCTGAAACAGATGACCGCTCTAAGATGACGTTTTTGCCATAACTCAATATGAGAATTGTGTAATTATTGTAATTATTCATGCTTCACTAATTCTGTTCTCCACATAGGAACACGGTGTAATATATTGGCTGTATTGTCCTGAGGCTTATTTTCAACATACAAAATCAAAATACACAAGAGCTTGATGCTAATCCCAGTTTAGCGCTCTGATTCTCTGTTGTGCTCTCACAATGACAAATTTACCAACACAGTGGCAGTAATTACCCTCCATGCAACAGCCCTCCTATTTAGGAGATGACTTAAATGACGCCGTTGGAGCTGTTTAACAACCAGGCTGTCAATCAAGTCTTTGTTCAGGATTTTTTTTCTAATGGTTTGTTTCTCTGTGGGCGTCACCAGCAAATGCGTCGCACGGGGAACAAGGATGAGAACAAGAGGATCCTGATGGACCTGGATGTGGTGCTGAAGAGTCATGACTGCCCATACATCATCCAGTGCTACGGCGCCATAGTCACCAGCGTGGGTGTCCCCGAAACATAGCACACAGGCACCTCAAACAGATCTTGCCTTTTACGTGAACTGCTAAAAGCTGGATGTGTGTTGCGTACCTGTGCAGACGGACGTATTCATCGCCATGGAGCTGATGGGAACGTGTGCGGAGAAGCTGAAGAAGAGAATCCAGGGCCCCATTCCAGAGCGGATCCTTGGAAAGATGACCGTGGCTGTAAGTTGCGCCCAAAGATGGGCACACGTGGCACTGCCCACTTTGTTACCATGTTCTGAACTGCATGTGTGTTCACTCCAGATAGTGAAGGCGCTGCTGTACCTGAAAGAGAAGCACGGCGTCATCCACCGGGACGTCAAACCCTCAAACATCCTCCTGGACGCAAAAGGTCAGATCAAGCTCTGCGACTTCGGCATCAGCGGACGCCTCGTCGACTCCAAGGCCAAGACCCGCAGCGCCGGCTGCGCCGCCTACATGGCGGTGAGTGAAGTAAACCCACACGCTCTACGCTCACTGCATGAACGGAGAACGACAAAACAGGCACATGACGGACCCACTGATCCCCTAAACAGAGTGTTGGCTCGTCTTGTGTTCTTGCAGCCCGAGAGAATAGACCCTCCAGATCCCACCAAGCCTGACTATGACATCCGAGCAGACGTGTGGAGCCTCGGCATCTCTCTGGTAAAATGTTTTATCACCATAGAAGGAGTGCACCTGGTCTGAAAATGGGTACCACATCATCTCGGGGAACGGTTCATTTCCATCAATGTCATGTGGATATATTCCCTCCATAGATGGGACTTACCTCAAACCAGCTCTCGTAGCTATAAAGCATCATCTTTGAGGCCAGAGACGTTCTGCCAAATCTGAATTTGCGTTTGTAGCAATGACGAGAGACACGAGTGCTTACCTGAGGACAGAGCGACCGCAGGCTTGAGATGAGCAGCCAAATTTACAAGATTCACTCAACATAAATGCACGAACACGTAGAAAAAATGCCATTAATACTTTAGTTGGGTATTAAAAAAAATCTGTGGGCTTTACATGTAGTTCATTATAAGCATACAGGAAGAGGTGCTGCTGCTTTATTGTTGGACAGTAGATGGTAATGTCTATTTGTGTCCTCTAGGTGGAGCTGGCCACTGGACAGTTTCCTTACAAGAACTGCAAGACAGACTTTGAGGTCCTGACCAAAGTGCTGCAGGAGGATCCTCCTCTGCTGCCCCTCGGCATGGGCTTCTCCCTGGACTTCCAGTCCTTCGTCAAAGACTGGTCAGTGCAAATGTCCTTCTAAAACGGATTCATTTGTGGAGGAGAGAGTTCTGGCTGTACATAAGATCCCGGTGCTTTTAGCCCCTTTGGACCTCTTCTCTGGGAACCAACTCCCCGACCCTAGATCTGTCAAAACTGTCCACATTCAGGAGCAAGCATGTTTCCGTTTTCTTGGTCTCATGATAAGTTGCTTTTTGTGTGCGTTTACTTTTATGTATTTTTAGTCTTGGGTTGTAAATTGCATGGACCTTCCCTGCAGAGAAATGTTTTGCAAACAAAGTTGCCTCACCTTTTAATCTTTCTGCTTTTAATATTCACAGCCTCACAAAGGATCACAGGAAAAGGCCAAAATACCTCCAGTTGCTGGTAAGAAACCGGGTCACCATGAGAATCGCCAGAACTGCCAAAAGTAAACTGTGAACTAAACTGTGTGTATGTGTGTCCCTCACTCAGGAGCATAATTTCATCCGCCGTTACGAGGTGCTGGACGTGGACGTGGCCGGTTGGTTCCAGGCGGTGATGGATCGCACCGAGTCGCCTCGCAGCAGTCAGTGTTACAGCCACCAGCACCAGCTCCACTCGCTCTTCAGTAGGTAGCCGAGCCCGGCCTGCCGCTAGCTTAGCCACACTCAGTCTGCTCTAGTGCGGTCGACAGTTAGCAGCTAAGCCTAGCGTTAGGCTCCACCCCCCGACCTGACCCGCCCACCGGAGAACCTGAAGAGCCCACGGAGCAGCGAGAGAAAGAGGGGGGCGGAGACGCGGTGAGGCAATGGACGGAGACATGGACTGATGGATGATTGGACGGAGCGGGTTGTTCTGTAAAACTGTGTGTTAAATCTGGACAGACAGACAGACAGACACGGGAGGCAGGGGAGGGAAAAGGGCACACACTGTCGTTAGCTTCATTCGTCACTTACAAGCCGTTTGTGTTTGTTGTGTGTGTGTGTGTGTGTGTGTGTGTGTGTGTGTGTGTGTGTGTGTGTGTTGTTTCTACATTTAATCCACCTGTCACTAGTTTTTCCCCCACATGTTTGGCTCAAAGCATTGATCCGAGTCGTTGGATTAACAGAGTAGTCACTACACACTGGAAGAAAGCGTCTGCTACATTAGCAAACATCTGTCATTTACACAAACGTTAACACAACCGTATCCGGTACATCTATGCTTCTTCTTCAGGTACTCCTACGACCACGCGTTCTCAGGCTGAATCTGTGTGTGTGCGTGTGCGTCTGTGTGTGCATGTGTGTGTGTGTGTGTGATGGGGTGAATATCAAGACACAGTCGCTGGCTGTTTTAAATAAGGGAGCTTATGTTTGCTCACCGTTTATTGACCGTCACACTACACCCGTTACACAAACACACCAAACCATGATGTAACCCATCGGCTTCATTTTTAACACTCAAGGATAGAAACTCTCACTAACTTTGGCATGAAATATGTTTAGAATACCATCATTGTATTTAGCAGCTGCACAATTGGAAAAAACGGATAAAAAAGACTTACAAAAAAAAAAGTTTTACATTCTAGCTCTGTAGAAAAGGAGTTGTTTATGATTTCTTGGTGTGTTTGGACGTAGATGTACTAAAAGAGATGGAGGTTTACCGTATATTAGGAAGAGAAAAGGGTGTGTTTAAAGAGGAGGGAACTGCAGAAGTGTGGGAAAGAACAGCATAGAAAGTAGTCAAAGACGGGAGTTTATAGTTGGAGATGAGCAGTGGTTTTTCATTGAGAGGGAAGAGAACATTCAAGGAGTAGCTCTTACTGCCTGTGGAGCGATTCTTTACTCGTTGGTCTGCCTCTTCCTCGTCGTCCACATGTCTGTCTGCTGTTTAGCGGGATGTAAAGTAGTTTTTTCTTTATTTTTGTCTGGGCTGCAAGTACCAATTACATCTTCCAATTTATTTCCTACAATCTTTAACGAAAATTAAACATATTTACAATAGTCCCAATTAATCATGAAATCATGAGCTACATTCCATGACATAAGACAGATTTAGATGACCGGTCCATTGGAGTCGAGTGACCGTTTGCTCTTCTATCCGTGAGGACAAAGGAGCACCAGCGTTGTGCAAAGAGCAAGAGGAGTCCAGGCGCACTGGAACTGGCGTCATGCAGCGCTGCACAAACCGAATCCCTGCCAGACACAGAGAACCAGAGAAAGGACACTGACGCAGAGAGGAAACCGCTAAGTGTTCAGAGAGCGAGCGATTCAGGAAGGTGGTCGAGAGGATGAGTGAGAGTGGAACGTCGGGAAAGTGAGAGACGGAGAGAGGACAGAGGGAGCTGGGAAAGGGGAGACATGGAGTGCACAGAAGGGTGGGATTGGAGGTTAATGGAAAGTCTGAGACAAATGGAAGTGTGACAGAAGGAGGCGGGTGTGTGAATAAGGAGGGAGGAAACGCGGGGAAGGCAGCTGGAGCTGCGAGGCCGGTCGGGTAACTGAACAATTAGGATTTTAGAGAGTGAGTCTCCATGATGTTTGCCGTTGATGTTTAAACAATTATATTTATTTACTTTGCTGCTGCTGCTACTTTATATTGTTTTAGATGCTGCTGTCACTTCTTTTTCCCCAAAGGACAAATACTTCATTTTATTTTTTAAAGCCAAATAAGTGAAATAATGCAAAGTCATTGTGTTACCAAATAGAGAGCAGGTCTGAAGAAGGCAAAAGCAAGCAAGCAAGGGATGGATAGATTAGAAGATCAGGGGGTCACCCTATGTGTGGTTTGTAACACTAAACTCCAGTGTCTGATGCGGCTGATGGGAAGTCTGTCTGTCCAGGTGCTTTGCGTCCCTCCGTCCCCCCCTCTGTCTGTCCACGGGCCGTTAACACCAAAGGTGTCCGCAACTCAACAGAAAATACACAAGAGTGTTGCTTTTATTGTTATGACTATTGTTATTGACCTTATAATTGATTATTCTCAGCTACAATGTATATGAAATATTTCTATGGTAGGTGGGAGAGGGTGTGGTGAGGCAGGAGGGGGGGGGTGCAGCGCTGTGTGTGTGTGGGCGCGTGTGTGTGTGTGTGTGGGGTGATCCCATTTGTAAGTTAACCAAATATAATTTTCCCTATGCAGTCATTCATTTCCCCCCCCACACACACACACTCCCAGTGTGATTAAGCATCACTGCCTTCAGCTAAAGAAAAGCGAGCGCAGGAGAGCAAGAGACTTGTTTTGAATGAGCTGACACTTATTTAAGGATTGTATTGGAGTTCGGGGGAGGAGGGGGGGGCTCGTGGGTTCGTTTTTGGGGGGATACCGATCAATACTGTAAAGTATATTGATTGCATGTTTTATGTCACCGTTGTAACTGCCATTGTTTTGTTTTCTGTTTGTTGTTTTCAAGACAGCGGTTGGTCGGGGCGGGGATGCACAAAACTTTACCCGTATTTATCATTTTTACCCTTATAGTCTATATGTTTGGTTTCGAAAATGTTTAATTATTGTGTACTTGGGAAAAGACACACTATTTTTCTTTTTTTTCTCTCAACTTTGCAATATATATCAATTTTGTTTCACTTTTGACCCATCAATAATGTGTCAATAATAGCCGACAGTGTTTGTTAGAGAACTCCATGTTTCCCCTCGTGTGTGTGTGTGCATGTGTGCGTGTGTGCGTGTGTGCGAGAGAGATGTGTTAATCCGTCTACCAAAAGTCTTTATTGATGGTGATTATTATTAATAGCTTTTATTTTTATCCATTGTTTTTTTATATCATGATTACTGTTTTATTTTATTTTTTTGTTATTATTATTCAGGGCAAAGATGACACCAAAATTGAACAAAGAGATAAATGGGTGATCCCATGCTGAGAGCTGGACCTTGCTGTCTGTCATTCTGAGGTTTTTTAGGTTTCTCAGCTGGCGAGGTGGAGCGATGGCGTTCGTCACCGTTACGTCATCCACCTCGTTTTAAACCGCCACGAAAACATAACCTCTGAACTGAAAGTCTAATAGTATTTTTTTATTATGTTGTTTTCTTTTGATCAGATATCATGATCAATTTATTTCTTGTTACCCCAGTTTGGGTTATGAATTGTGTGCTGTTATTTATTTCTTTTTTTTCTCCTCGTCCCCGCCCCCCTGCTTTTTTATTCTATTTTGTGAGCATCCTTTTTTTATTATTATTCTTTCTGGTTTGTCTGATGCTGTAGTAATGAACTAATTGGTCAAATACCAGAGGGGGGGGGTATGCTGAAACTTGTAAATGATGTTGCACTTGTGATGGGTTTTATTTTGTGTTTGTTATTTTTTGTGTTGAAGATTTGGGATTGTTGTGCGGAGAGGAGAATATCAGGTGTTTTCCTTATTTCCTTTAAGTCACAGCAGTTATTTTACCAATCATAGATCTGTGACACAGAGCAAGAAAACGATTCAACAGTGTATTTTTTTCACTGATATTTATTTATTGGTCATTTGTATGTTTATTTTTTTAATTGTTTTTATGTGAATCTCTTTTTTTTTTTTCTCGGAGGGAAACTCTTGACTTAAGGTCGAGGAGTGGCTTCTCATTGGCGTTTTACATTGTGTACAGAAAGCTAAATATTGTATCCAGCCGTCACACTAACATACAGTCTACAAAGTAACAAAGCCACGGGTCAAACTAGAAACCTGCAGCACAGTAAGGTGCACTGTTTCGGTCTCCACTGTGTCTGTCAGACCTATTTAGCTCCCTGTTTACCCTCCAGGGCCCCAACCAACAAACTGCTCGTGGTTTCATGGAGCCACGGAAGCGCTCGAACTAAGTCAAAGCTGGGATTGTTTGAAACTTGTACGGTTTTTAATCTGAATGCCAGCTACAAAGCAGTCAAGATTTGTGTTTTCTTTGGGGTTTTTTCTCCTTCTTTTTTTAAAGTTTACGGTATTCCAGCTGATGACTAATATGATAGTGGACTGATTGGCTTGGTGTTAACCTACCTCTGTAAGCGAGGTGGGACACGCCTGCTTTGAAAACATAGTTGAGGTTTGTCGCTTGTGTTCTCTTTTTCTCCTGTATGCAATCTAGATTGCATGACTTTGCTCGTGTGCAGGGTGGGAGAAGGATTGACTTTAGTCTGCGCTGTTGCAGTTCAAAAGCTTCTGTACAACATAATGGATTTATTGTGTCGAGAGAATCGACGCAGCTTAACTGCCTTTTTTGTTTCTCTTTTTCCTCTTTGTGTTTTAACTGTATTTTATCCCCCCAAATACCCCAGCCTCATTTCAAAAAGAATAAATGCCATTATATTGTGAATACCTCAGGATTTTTTTGAAGAAAAAAAACATTAAAACATTTAAATCAAATAAATAAAAACTCCATAAAAAGTTGATGTGGCATGGCAGCATTTTTGTTCTTCCAGCAAGCGGGTTTCAGTAAGTCTTGATGTAGTAAACACCTATGCATGGATACGCAGGATAACACTGATTATATCTTTGTATAAGTAAATCTATAATACAATCTAGACTCATTTCAATATTTCTTTCTTGTAGCAGAGCGCTTTGTCCCCTGCAGGGTGCACTATTCATTCAGAGACCGATGCAGGTTGGTGTAGCGGTTCCACGTATCACACACCAACACACACACCACACACATGAGGTATCTCAGAGGGGCAGCAGGTGTGACGGATGGACTGGATTTGGACTGTGGATGTCCAATTTCTGTGTAATAACTTGAACTGAAATGTAGGTCAAATCTGCTTTCAATACGCCAAGCACGAGCAGACCGATGAGCTCAGACACGTCAGAATAAACTTCCATGCAGACTTACTCCTCTGACTACAGTCCTCCACCTCTCTTCCCGTTTAGGCCTCTGCACTTTCACCTTCCGTAAAGTTCACCACAATTGCCAGCATGACTTGACATGACTCGACTCTGCTGCTTCCCCACTTTGAAAGCTTACAAGACGACAGATGATCCACGCTTGAACCAACCTGAGGGACTTTTCCGTGGCATCCACACTGCCGATGCTTGTATTATGCAGAAAAGTATTGTTAGCTTACACCGAGGCCATTACGCGGTGTGTGTGTGTGGGTGGAAGAGTTCACCAGGAAGCTGCCTTACATGTGCAGGTGGTGTAAGAAAGGACTCTGCACTGTGAACCAACACAAGTTTGAGTGAGAGAATAGAGCAATTTGTTTTTCACACTGTTCACATTGAAATCCTGTAATGCAGTACGTTCACTGTTTAAAGGATGAAAGATGTGCGCTGAAGTTGGCCAAACTGCTTGCTGAGGACATTTCACAAGTCAATGAACTCATTTTACTCAATCAAAGGACGAGAAGCCGGCCGGATGGGTGTCGGGTAAAACAATGAAGAGTTAGCGGAATCGATGCTTCCAAGCCAATATGCACATTGACAGTGCTATGGGTAATTCCTCCTCTCCATACTAGGCAATGTAATAAGTTTATATGTAAGACTATGTAATTGTTTTACATAGTGGGCGCGCCCCCCCGCCTCCATGCCAACAGTGTGTGTGTGTGTGTCCTTGCCCTTGCTGTGATTCAATCATGCTGCAACATGCAGGATGAGTGATCTGTATCAGCTCATCTTTGAGGTCTGGAGCAGCGGGGCTCTGGGTAATGACAGGCTTCACGGAAGAAACTTTATACCCGCACGGCAGAAACACAACGAAAGACCACGCCTCCCTCCACCTCTCTGTAGAGCACACTCGTTCCTTGCACTGGCCATATATGGTAGTAAATTAAACCAAAAGCTCATTGGTGGATGGGAGACTTAAGTGCAGGTACAAATCTTCCCCTTTGTTTGGAGTGTTGTGGTTAGATTAGGTCCTTATTTTATTTCTTGCTTCTGCTTTTCGTCTCTTGATTTATTTTTTACAGAAAGTACAAAGTAACATCAGAAGTGCAAAGACGTCCTGTGGGAGACTACTGTGAACTGCACTGTACACACTTCACTGACATCGGAACGACTTCCTTGACTCTAAAGCTATTAAGAGATACATATGTGGACACACTCTTATAAGTTCCTTACATTCGTTTCCTCTCGCCACAGCCAGTTATGTGTTTTGTATTGTATGTGCAGAAGTGCCACACCTCTGCTCCTGTTGCAGGTACAAACGGGGCTCTGCATTCCTACACACACAGACACACATACACACACAATACTCTCTCAACACATCTGTCCAGATGCTTATTACATAATATGTCATTTAGCTGACGCTTTTATCCAAAGCCACTTACAATAAGTGCATTTCAACCATAAGGATACAAACTCAAAGGAACCAGGAAGTGCAATTTCAACAAACCTCTGATTTACAACTTGTTATAGATAAGAGCCATTATAAGTACAATTTAAGAGCAATACAATTTAAGTACTGTAATGTGTTTAGTCAAGGTACAATCTGAAGAGGTGTGCTCTCTGCAGTCAAGTAAACATATATTAACATCCGAGTGCAGGAATATATCATTAGAAACATATAAATATATATTTAATCATAAAGGGTGATACTGAATAAGTTGGTTTGTTTCTGTTCTATTGTTCAATCAGTTTCTTACGGAAAAATGTCCTTTGCAGCTCCTAAGAGCCGGAGTTGAGTCAACGTGCATGTTTGGGTCAACCGAGCAACATAAAGAATAAATCTTGATCATCAAAATTGCAGCTGCTAAACTAATTGATTAGTAGATCACGTAGTTCAGTTGTCCAAGGCATTATTATTGTTGCTAAATCTCTAATTGGCGTAATTTCCATCAGTGAAGCAGAGGGGGAGAGAGCATATTATACAATAATTAACTCTGTCTCAGGACACATTACCATTACTGTGATGAAAATTGTTCCTGTATGAAACCTACGGGGCCTCTTGGGTTCTTTCATCTGTTAAGTAGCATTTGAGCGAAGAAAACAATGCATCTCCCTTTTTTTGCTTCAAATCTGATACCTCCAGGTTTTTACTCTGAGCTCTTGAACGCACCACGAACTGCTGGGCGGGGCGATTGAGTTCACCTGCAAAATAAAAAAAAAGCGAAGACTGGGCGTATTAAAGGTGCAGCCCGTCCTTCCTGGTGGAGCCACGCCCGAGCTGTCGGAGCACATGAAAGCGGAGGTACGCAGCAGCAGACTGAGGAGAGGCTTCTCGGCCAGTGGAGAACGTGTCTTTCACAGGGACTTTGCAAAACACGGACGTCGCGTGCTCACTGCCAGTGCCTGCCATTGAAAACCAGGTGCGGTCTCATTAGAAGTGATGTAAGTCGATGAGTGGTGTGGGTGCTGTTAACTGTCTTTTTCAGCAGATGGGTGCTCGTATGAACCGCTGTTTTAGCTGCATAAAACATTGTGTATGAAGGAAAAAAACTTTTGTTTTTTTGTGTTCAAATGCCGCAGGTGTTTTCGTCAGGCTTCATCGCGGGGACATTTAAACCCGCGCATGCTCAGTGGTCACCTTGCCGTCCATTAATTTTTAAGTTGTCATGTTTTGGTTTGGACTATTGACATCTCCTTTGGTGCTTCTGCTGAAAACGTCACTTCTCTTTTATGATGCTCACAAGACAAACTAAAACTATCGGTAACCTCAACTAGTATGCATACATCTTATTTATTTTTATTTTTTACCCGCGTGAACACGCACCGTTTTGTTAAACTGCGACTGGTTGTATGTTAACAGTTTTGGCCAGCAGGTAATGGATAATCGTGACCGGAAATAGTTTTATTCAGTTTTTAAATGAGTTTATGAGTCATATTTCTCTAATATTTGAACCCTGCAGTCCACTTTTGTTTGTCGGGTCCCTTTTGATAATCATTTACAATAAACTTGACTGCACACACCCCGCTGCTGCGTGTCTTTGCCTCAGGACGCACACTTGATAGCCCTCATAAAAGAGGACTTGGCTTTGTGCTGGTGACGAGGTTTTTATATCTGCTTCAGTAACAGCAGATCTCCTCTCATGACTTCTTAATGGTTTCAAAAAAGTATTCTTCCTCTTTTGGTTGCGACCGGAAATGTGAGCTTAACGTTTCCTTAATTCTGCCCTCGCCTTATTTATACATAACTACGGATGGGGATGTGTTGTTGCGCCAACATTTCGCCACTTTTAGTTCCACCTGCTTTCTCATCTTCAGCTTGCACAAGGAGCGGCCGTCAACTTGTTTTAAAAACCTATTGAAGAACAGCCTGGTAGTTCTCTTTGACTAATCCCTAATGTGCCCCCGCATCGTCACCCCAAAGGCCCGGTACCAGCAGATTGGATGGGCTCTTAAATAAAGCAGTGATTGACAGGCAGCCAAGAACAGGAGAGCGTAGGAGTCTGGAGGCGCTGCAGAAAAAGTGCATGATGTTCACTTGGATTAAACCGGCCCACTCGGACGCAACCGTGGGGTTAACTAGGTGGTTCTGACTGCAGACACGCAGGAAACCCTTTGGTGGGTGTGGGGGGAGACGACCCTCCCTGTCAGACACGAAGGCCGACCTCTTTTTGTTACACTTTTGGGATGTGGTGGATACTCTGACAATTTGCACTAAAGCGCAGACCTGAAGGTTAAAGCAGTTTGTGTCTCGTCATTCTGAAAGTCTCAAAGTGTGCGCAGGCAGTCTGTGCAACTTCCTGAGGAAGTTGGCTCATGGAGGGTTTAACCGTGAAGCCACATGCGTGTGAGGGTCACAAGTCTCCTGTGTGACTTTTGTGTTTTTAGTATCGACGCCTGGTGTACTTGCTGGAAATGCGTCAATGCTCCGTTTTTTTGTCTGACCTCTGCAGCGGTTTTGGTTGTAGTGCTGCGAGATGGAACCAGAAAAGCGACCGTGTTCCTCGTCTTCCTCCCCCACTGACGTACAGGAGTCTGAGCTCATTATGAACTTAAGAGCGACGCAGATGAAACCTTGTGCACTGATCCCTTTATCCCCGTCTAGAAAAGCACACTGGTGCTCAGCTGTTTGTCATCATGCAACTTGTACCTGAGAGGGGGCTGCTGCCCTAAACTGCTGCCTTTTTAAAAAAAAAAAATATTTTCATGCATGTTATTGGGTGTTTTTTTTTTTTTTTAATGAAACATAATGATTTGATGTAGGAGCTCTCAAACAAGGGTAACTATCTTGTAATTAAGACGCAAGTTCAACAAATTAGTGATGGAAGAATGAAACTTTGTTGGACTTTCTCTCTTTAAAGGTATCTTTTTTTTTTTTTTTTTTTTTTGTTCATCCTCTGGGTGTGGTTGATGAGGAATGACTTGTGCGTTTGTCCAGACTTGCTGCTGACATTCCTCCCGTGCTTCTCTTGATTGCAAAGCATCCCTCGACCTAACTCACCCTGCTGGAGGCTCTGAATACTCCAGAGCTTCCCTCACTGTCCTGACCTGTGGCACAAGGTGCTATTATGAAAGGGTTGTGGCTAATGAGGAGTGGGAATTTGTGAAATCCTGTGTTTTTAATTGGGTGGAGAGGAAGAAAGGTGGGTTGTACACGTGTTAAGAGGACGGACAGGTGTGGGAGTTGCTTCTTGTTATGCGGGCTGGGTTGATACTCGGTCATCAATACACAGGAAACCGTTTAAAGTGTGTTCTACATAAACCATGGAAATGTTAATGGCACAGGGATTTTTGACCTCTGTCATCATCAGGTCTGTGTTGACTCACAGGATTACAGGTCACCGGCGACTACGTGGCATCCTCTTGATAGAGAAACATGAAACGACAGCTGCTGTGGTTTTAATGTGGCCAAACCTGTGCTTTACCTCCCCGGTTGCCTCCTACAGATCATTTCCTTGAAGCAGTTTTTCACGGCTGGCACAAGTCCGTAAAAGTAATTATAGCCCTCGAACTCAACAGACTTTTCATTTTTAGTTGCATGAAGAGCAGCGATCACATACTCCTCTGGGGTTCAATAACTTGCATAAATTGACAAACCTTTTTGCCCTTTATGTAATTTTAAGGGCACGCAAAATGTTCTCAATATTGAGTGCAGAACCTTGTTGGTACTAATGCATAAGTTTGAAATTCAGCACTTCAGGCTTTTTATTTTATCTCAATTCTTTTTAGGCACGTTGACCCTCCAAGAATATTATCAACAAAGTACTACCAAATGAAGTTCTGAATTTCCCCTTTCAGCCCTTAGTTGAAATATGTAAAAATTGTATCTACTGGCAATGAACACCATCCCACATTGGCCTAATAAGCATGAGAGAGCTGGTTTTTTTTCATGTTGTGGTGGGGAAGAAATCAAAATGGCCGTGGCATAGACTGATGGCCCACTTTGTTCTACTGCTTTTTATACTAAAAATGCTAAGTTCACACAGTGAAGCCACATGCTATAAAAACAATGCTGCTCAAAGTCCAATATGTATTTTGACCCTTTTTGATTCCTTCTGAGGTTAAGAAAATGTCTCAATGTTTGCTTTAACGAGTTCTCCTCTGTGCTAAAGCTACCATGGCGGACGCAGAGAAGTTCCTGTATGGGGATCGCAGTGCGGGGAACACCCCTCTGGCCCAGGCCGACTGGGCCACAAAGAAGCTGGTGTGGATCCCCTCTGAGAAGCTGGGCTTCGAGGCCGGCTCTGTCAAGGAGGAGAAGGGAGAGGAGTGTGTGGTGGAGCTCACTGACTCTGGCAAGAAGGTAAAAGTGGAGGGTTTCGCCTTGTTGGTCTGAGCTTGTTTCTTTTGAAGTCGTTTGCCATCGTCAAAGAGCCAGCATCTTTTTATTTCTCTATCGTAATACATGCAATGTGTCTGAACAAAGGGCCCCGCGATGGTCGTCTAGTCTAGAACGTCCTCCTGACCGCTGTCTTGTCTCTAACTCTCAGGTGACTGTAAACAAGGATGACATCCAGAAGATGAACCCACCCAAGTTCAGTAAAGTGGAGGACATGGCAGAGCTCACCTGCCTGAACGAGGCCTCTGTGCTGCACAACCTCAAGGAGAGATACTATTCTGGGCTCATCTATGTAAGTTGGGGTGGACATGCAATCTCGTGTCAGAAGGTCTGCTATTGTTTGTCGAAGTGGCTTCGCTCTGATAGTAACTATAGTCTGTGCTACCCAGACGTACTCCGGTCTCTTCTGCGTGGTGGTCAACCCATACAAGTACCTGCCCATCTACTCAGAGGAGATAGTCAACATGTTCAAGGGCAAGAAGCGACACGAGATGCCCCCTCACATCTACGCCATCACAGACACGGCCTACAGGAGCATGATGCAAGGTGAGACAGTGGCAAGAGAAAACTGTGTCCGCTGAAGTGTGAATAAGCCCAGAGTGTTTCTTTGACCACCAGAGGAAAACTTTTATTTACACAAGTCTTTGCATTTGAGTAGCTTGATCCAAAGAATCTCTTCATTTATGTATTATTCCAATAATGTTGGGCCTACATGGCTCACACGCTACACAAACTGCAGTGAAACAATGACATTATTGGTGGTATTATTACCATCACTTCAGCTGCAGCTTTTCAGTGCAATGACTTGACTTTTCCTCCGTCTCCTCCTCTCAGATCGTGAGGACCAGTCCATCCTCTGCACGTAAGTTGCTCAGCCCTTTTTTGGTATCTCCCTTTTCACCAATCTTTATTTTTTGCAGATTCAGGTTCCTGTTTGTAGGATTATTGATGAGTTTTCCTTAATGTGGCTTTTAATGCCTGATCATGTGTCCGCGTACTGACTCCTGATACTTGTCTTTCAGTGGAGAATCGGGAGCAGGAAAAACCGAAAATACCAAGAAGGTCATTCAGTATCTTGCCCACGTTGCCTCATCGTTCAAGTCCAAGAAAGACCAGGTCAGTTTTTTTTTTTCTCCCTCCTGATAAGTCTGCTTATTTTGAAAGACCTGGCTGGAAACCCCCTTTTATTTTCCTTTCCTCCCCTGATGTCCACCTGGCTCCATCTCTGTGTATTGTGTTAACTTTGCATTCCTTTCAGGTCTCGACGTGCCTTCCTCCCCCTCTCGTAGTAAAAGGGAACTGGATATGAATACCAGTATACTTATTCTTCGTCTTTAAAAGTTTTCCCAAGAAATGTTTGACTCGCTGCTTCTTGGTACATTCAATAAAACCAGGTCTCCATCTGCAGATGTGTAACGTGTGAGCTAAAGTTGGTATGAAATGTGTTGAACTGTCTTTTTTTTTTTTTTTGTCACTTTTTTTTCTCCAGGGCAATGCGGTTTTATTACATGTGAGTTCCTCTCTGGCGCCGTACGCATGATGTCTTTATACACGCGCACTTCTCTACTAACCTGCAAACGCTGTATTCAGTTTTTAAAGTAAATTAAAATAAGGCAATGTGGCCCAATGCACTTTAAATAAAGGAAATGATTCCTGTTAAACGTGAACAAGGAACTTCTACCTTTTAGTAATATGAGAGATACCAGGTTTAAGTTATTTTGCCCCCATAAACACGGAGCCTGTACTTGGGACATGTCTAACTAGTTTGCTTAGTTAAGCATACAGCTAGTCCCCTCAGTCCAAGTTAACTAATGCTTGGTTTCGTCTTCATATGTAGCATACCGATGTGAAAGTGGCAGCAGTATTCTCACGATACATTTTTTTTAGTGTAGTTTTGGAGGATCAAGACACATGTTTGCAACAATTGATCGACTTGCTCTTTTTGCCCCAAATGTTGCAATGCACCTCCAGTGTCCTTTCTTCTAGTGCTAGGCCGTATTGGCAGGAAGTATCCCACTCAACATAGCAGCTATTTTGTTCCCAACCCACTCCAGATTTCATCATAATGTAATTTTTTATCTATGGCTGTTTGGGGGAATCTCTGCTAACCCGCTTGTGTGTGCCTGCATGGACAGGGATGGCTTGACAGGGATGGGCGTGTGTGTGAGAGCGATTGGGCAATAATAACATCCCCTAAGGTCTTTAAAACAGCAGCCCGGCTGCAAGTAAATGCATGATATTTAGGTTGCGCTTGACTAATATGCAGCTTCGAGGCATAATTGAGTTATTGTTAAGTTTCTGAAAACAATGTCCTCTCTGTCAGGGTGAACTGGAGAAACAGCTGCTGCAAGCAAACCCCATTCTGGAAGCCTTCGGCAATGCAAAGACCGTCAAGAACGACAACTCTTCGAGATTTGTAAGAAAACGACTCCCCCGGAAGACTTGCTTGTGTTTTAAATAATAATCCAAATTAACGGCCACAGGTAATCGGAGTTCAACACCCACACATTTTAAACCAGTGATCAGGGGAGACAACATATAAAGGTCTTTGAAACTTGGGCAGATGTGGCGCTCTATCAGTCTGAAGTTGAATAGTTAAGTTTACATTCACCCGTAACCGTTTTAGTGCTGCATATCCAAACTATTTTTCTCTTAGGGGAAATTCATCAGGATCAACTTTGACGTCAACGGATACATCGTTGGAGCCAACATTGAAACTTGCATCCTTTTCAAAAATATGCTTCAAATCACAGGACTCTGAAGCTCAAATCACATGTGACTGCTATCATTGGTATTGAGGTAATCGTAATAACTAAAACTCGTCTGACCTTTATCACTTGTAAATTGGTAACACTGGGATTTACTTTCTGGCTGCCAAATTGGGACCTTAAAAATTCCAGTTAAATGCAAATTTATCCTGTGAGTATGGTAAACACGATAGTGCCACCAATATGTTGTGTACTACTAATCTTTAGTGCATATTGCCAATCAGGATTTGAAATTAATTCCATTGCAAGTAAAAGATGTGGGTGGATCCAGTTTCACTTCCATAAGTCTAAAGGTACTAATGGCTCCAGTTTTTCCTTGACTGAAATGTTGCCAGACCTCCTGGAGAAGTCTCGAGCCGTCCGACAAGCCAAAGATGAGCGGAGCTTCCACATCTTTTACTACATGCTGACCGGCGCAGGAGAAAAGATGCGCTGTGAGACCTTCTTTTCTGACTACGCTGCGTTTACCGAACTGGCTAGTTTATTAACTATAGAGGTGCATCAGCAGTAGTTGCTAAAGTGGCTGATAACCCGAAGAACTGAGCTTCCGTCTCTGTTCAGTTGTTGGTGTCACTACTACAATGGGAATAAAGTTGTATTAATTTGCCCTCCCCCTCCATCTAGCTGAGTTGTGTCTAGGAGGATTACAGCAAGTACCGTTTCATGTCCAATGGAAACGTGACGATACCCGGCCAGCAGGACAAGGACCTGTTCACAGAGACTGTAGACGCCTTTCAGATCATGGGCATTCCAGAAGATGAAATAATGGGTACGTTAACCTTTTTTTTACCTTTTTTTTTATAGGCTATGACTAAGGATTGTCAGTCTAAATTGTGCAACGCGTTGCTCTGAAGCTCATTGTGACCTCGTCCGTCCGTCAGGTCTGTTGAAGGTGGTGTCGGCCGTGCTGCAGTTGGGGAACATGTCCTTCAAGAAGGAGCGTAACACTGACCAGGCCTCCATGCCTGACGACACTGGTACACTTATTTACACGTTATCGTAATTTCCCTTGTGTATGTTCTGTCTCATTTACCTCGAACCTTCATCAAACCTCTCCATTCTCCAATGTGACCCATGTTTCCCCCCCTTAGCTGCCCAGAAAGTGTGTCACCTGCTCAGCATCAATGTGACAGACTTCACACGCGCCATCCTGTCTCCCAAAATCAAGGTCTGCATGCTAGTCAATGTGTAATTGTATATTCGGTAATCTAACGTATTTTTCAAATGATTTTAGTTACTTAATGCGCATTCCCACCTTTTTTGTCTGACTTATTAATCAACTGAAAGCACATTTGAACCCTCCCCACACCCCATCCATTCTTTGGTTTGAACCTTGCTCCTTTAATTTATCTGGAACAAATTAAATAAATGCGTTTTTTTTTTTTTCTTGAGTTGAATTTGCTGTTACGGGATGATTGGAGCATTTTTGTTTTTGCAGGTTGGGAGGGACTATGTCCAGAAGGCACAGACTCAGGAGCAGGCTGAGTTTGCTATCGAGGCTCTGGCCAAAGCCTGTTACGAGAGGATGTTCCGCTGGCTGGTGTTAAGGATCAATAAGGCCCTGGACAAGACCAAGAGACAGGGAGCCTCCTTCATTGGCATCCTTGATATTGCTGGATTTGAGATCTTTGAGGTGAGATTATAAACTGTGGGTTTGTTACACAATCAGAACTACACGTACAGCTTAGTTCAGCAGCTGCAGTCCTGTCCCTCTCGGTGTGGAGGACTTAAAAGGATCTGTCTTTTAGAGTAATGTTTTATTCTCTTGCAGTTGAACTCATTTGAGCAGCTGTGCATCAACTACACCAACGAGAAGCTGCAGCAGCTCTTCAACCACACCATGTTCGTCCTGGAGCAGGAGGAGTACCAGAGGGAGGGCATCGAGTGGAGCTTCATCGACTTCGGCCTCGACCTGCAGCCCTGCATCGACCTCATTGAGAAACCTGTAAGACGACTCCCAGTTCTCATTCCTCCTACCGACAATGGTGACCGTGCTTCTGTCAGTCTTGAGTTGAAGGACTGGTTGCAAGCTTTTTTTTTTCCTGCAGAAGTCATTGACTAAAATACATTGGTGTGACAGAAACTGAGGCATATGATTATTTGAACTCGTTCCTTACAGGCGGGTCCTCCGGGCGTCCTGGCTCTGCTGGATGAGGAGTGCTGGTTCCCTAAAGCCACCGACAAGAGCTTTGTGGAGAAGGTGGTTCAGGAGCAGGGGACAAACCCCAAGTTCCAGAAACCCAAGAAACTCAAGGATGATGCAGATTTCTGCATTATACACTACGCTGGAAAGGTCAATGATAACCTATTATTGATTTTGTAATGGTCTTTCATTATTAATGGCAAACGTGACAGCATTATTGAAATGTGTAGGTCTACCTTATGGTTGGGTTCAATTCTGAATACACTAAGTGAGGGCGTTGGATAAACGGCACAAACCTTGAGTTTGTCAATTGAAAAAGTTTCTGAATGAATCATTAAATAATAACCTGAACTCTACAGTCTTTTTTTTTAAATATAAAAGTGTGTCTCCGATGGTGCAGGTGGACTACAAAGCAAATGCGTGGCTGATGAAGAACATGGACCCTCTGAATGAGAGTGTGGCCTCTTTATTCAACCAGTCCACAGACAAATTTACAGCTGAGCTGTGGAAAGACGGTAATAAACATCTCTTCGTTCTTACTGCCGTGTGCGACTTGCCGCTAAAATTATCTTGCTTAAAAATCTCAAATTTCCAACTAGCACGGTGCTGACATTGTTTAGGCATTTTTCCTTTTACACGTGTGCTTTGGACGTGACCTCTTTTGGATTAGTTACGCTAAAATAACTTTGCAGTTAAATATGAATACTAAGATGCAACAACACTCTTTCCCCTGGTCTGTGTGCTTGCAGTGGACCACATCGTCGGCCTGGATAAAGTGGCAGGAATGTCGGATTCGATTCACGGTGCATCCCGAACCCGCAAGGGAATGTTCCGCACTGTGGGCCAGCTGTACAAGGAGCAGCTGGGTAACCTAATGGCCACGCTCAGGAACACCAACCCAAACTTTGTCCGCTGCATCATCCCCAATCACGAGAAAAAGGTACACAACGAGTGGAAGACTTTCAATAGAATGAATATCTGCTCTGTCGTCTGTCCCATGGACAAGACGTAATGATTTTGATCAAGTTGACAATGTTTTGTTTCTTAAGGCTGGTAAACTGGAGCCTCACCTTGTTCTGGACCAGCTGAGGTGTAACGGAGTCCTAGAGGGGATTCGCATCTGCAGACAAGGCTTCCCCAACCGCATCGTCTTCCAGGAGTTCAGACAGAGGTGACAAACATTAATCTATCAACAAACTCCATTAAAACTCTGAAAGTAGCACTAAAAGATCTTTGACAAACGTGGCTCCACAAGTGAATTTGCCTACAACCAAAACATGCCCAAGTTGAAAAAGGACACATCGTTTGTCTCACAGGTATGAAATCCTCACTCCAAATGCCATCCCAAAAGGTTTTATGGATGGCAAACAAGCCTGTGTGCTCATGGTAAGAACAATACATCAGAAAACAAATGCCTTATTCTGTATTTCTTAGTTTTTGGACATTTCCCTGAGTTCCTCCACTCTTTCATGACAGATCAAAGCTCTGGAGCTGGACCCGAACCTCTTCCGTGTCGGTCAAAGTAAAGTGTTCTTCAGAGCCGGAGTCCTGGCTCACCTGGAGGAGGAGAGGGACATTAAGATCACCGATGTGATGATCAGCTTCCAGGCCTGGTGCAGAGGATATGTGGCCCGCAAGTATGAAGGAACACGCCAAACATATTTTCACCGTTGAATGCAACGGGACACATCTAAACATTTTTATTTTTTACTCCAGAGCCTTTGCCAAGAGGCAGCAGCAGCTGACGGCCATGAGGGTTATCCAGAGGAACTGTGTTGCTTACCTGAAACTGAGAAACTGGCAGTGGTGGAGGCTTTTCACCAAGGTGAGTTATTAATGAAGATATAAAAAAGGTACATTCCTTTTGGATTCTACTGTAGCTGCTGATTTGACTTATTTGGTGCCATTTCATACACAAAAATAAGATGAAATAAACTCCATGTTCTAACTTTGGGATTTTTTTTTTTTTACCCAGGTGAAACCCCTTCTGCAAGTGACTCGGCAGGAGGAGGAAATGCTGGCCAAGGAAGAGGAACTGGAAAAAATTATGGAGAGACAATTGCAAGCTCAGCAGCAGCTTCAAGAGTTTGAGTCAAAGCAGCAACAGGTAGGAATCTCCACGACGACACTGGAGAGCTTAAGATATGGTCGACATTATTTGAAATATGTCAAAGTGGGTCTATATTCAGAATGTAATGATCCAGTCTAACTTTCCTTTGGTTCCCTGTCGCTAGCTGAACGCTGAGAAGTTGGCTCTTCAAGAACAGCTCCAAGCAGAGACGGAGCTGTTTGCGGAGGCTGAGGAGATGAGATCTCGACTGGCCACCCGGAAGCAGGAGTTGGAGGAGATCTTGCATGACTTGGAGTCTCGCCTGGAGGAGGAAGAAGAGCGGGCCACCCAGATGCTGAGTGAGAAAAAAAAGATGCAGCAGAACATCACGGTTGGTTAAGTGCTGCAGGATATAGATGCATGTGAGACGTGAGTGGGGTAAGAAAGTTCTTCACGTTTGCAAATTGTTTGTTGTTCATCCAGGACCTGGAGCAGCAGCTGGACCAGGAAGAAGGTGCTAGACAGAAACTCCAAATGGAGAAACTTACCACGGACGCTAAGCTGAAGAAGCTGGAGGAGGATGTCATGGTGCTGGACGACCAGAACAATAAGCTCCTTAAGGTCTCGAACATGTTGATGTAGCCCACACGTTGACCAGAAGGGTGCAGCCTAAATGAACAACTATTGCACATGAACTTGTTTGTTTTATGACCTCAGGAGAAGAAGCAGATGGAGGAGAGGATCTCTGAGTTCACCACCAACTTGACTGAGGAGGAAGAGAAGTCAAAGAGCCTGCAGAAACTAAAGAATAAGCACGAGGCCATGATCACAGATTTGGAGGGCAAGTCATTTTTGTTACTTTTAAAAAAAATATTTGATCAAAAACTTTTCTGTTCTCATTTTTTTTTTTTTCTTCAAATTACAAATTTGGGTTTCTGTTGAATCACACACAGATCGCCTAAGAAAAGAAGAAAAAGTGCGTCAGGAGTTGGAGAAGAACCGTCGTAAGCTTGAGGGAGACTCCAGTGAGCTCAATGACCAGATGGCCGACCTTCAGGCTCAGATTCATGAACTCCGCGCTCAGCTGGCTAAGAAGGAAGAGGAACTTCTCGCAGCCCTGTCCAGGTTCCAAATGAATGATTTTTAAAAACTAGACACTGCCTGTGTGGAAGTGCTAATTAACACAAAGTACCTGATTGCCAATCTCATCCGTGCTCCATCTTGCCTTCAGGATCGAGGAGGAGGCTGCAGCAAAGAACGCGGCCCAGAAGCAGATCAGGGAGCTGGAGGCTCAGATCTCCGAGCTGCAAGAGGATCTGGAGCTGGAGAAGCAGGCGCGTGCAAAGGCCGAGAAACACCGGCGGGACCTGGGAGAGGAGCTCGAAGCCCTCAAGACTGAACTGGAGGATACTTTGGACTCCACCGCTGTACAGCAGGAACTTCGGTAAAGGACAGAACGTAGTCTTACTGCCTGAGGTTGTTTTTATCTAGTGATGGAGAGATGGGTCTTCATTTGGAGGCCTCTAGGGGCACCACGATTGGAAAGAAGTGGCAATTTAATTGGTTCCACATCCACCCTCATTCGGTCTCTGCAGGTCAAAGCGGGAGACTGAGGTCACCCAGCTGAAGAAGAATCTGGAGGAAGAGGCAAAGCTCCACGAGCAGCAGATGGCTGACATGAGACAAAAACACAACCAAGCATTTGAAGAGCTCAATGAGCAGCTGGAACTATCCAAGAGGGTAATGGCAAAATTGTTTATGTAGAAAATTAGCTTAAAGGTAAAAAAATGGTCAAATACAAGAACTGCATTTTGAATGAGCTGCCAGTTTAAATTATCCTGTGACCGGACCATTGTAGTGGTTGAGATTGAAATACATCAGTTTTGAGTCCGTTTGAGAAATGAACGCTGTAAAATTTGAGATATTTGCTCCTGCAGAACAAGATGTCCATGGAGAAAGCCAAGCAGTCTCTGGAGAGCGAATGGAATGAGCTGCAAATCGAAATGAAGACTCTCACACAAGGCAAAGGAGACTCTGAACAGCGTCGCAAGAAGGCCGAGAGCCAGGTCCAAGAACTGCAGGTCAAATACACCGAAAGTGAACGACAAAGGCATGAGGTGGCCGACAAGATGGCAAAGATACAGGTACGCTATTTGATGGATGGATGAATTGAGTGAATGGGAAGGAAGTAAAGTGGCTAATTTTTTTTCTTTTTTCTGGTGTTTAGGTGGAGCTAGAACATGTAAATGGCCTCCTGAGTGAAGCGGACAACAAGAACATCAAATTGAGCAAAGACATTTCTGCCACAGAGTCTCAGTTGCAGGACGCACAGGTACAAATGCATGTTTATTGTGCAAATACTGTCAATTAACGTGTCTACCTCTTAACATTATCTTTGTGGCTTTGGACAAACTGTACAATGACACTTTGAACAGAAACTGTCAAGAGCAAATTCAGAATTACTTTTAATAGCACAAATTTACCATGACGAAAATTGGCAAAATTGTTTTCAAAGGGTTTTTGGAATTTTTATTCAAAAACATGACCTGTATCCCAACTCTAGGAGTTGCTCCAAGAGGAGACTCGTCAGAAGCTCGCCCTCTCCACTCGCCTGAGGCAGCTGGAGGATGAACAGAATAACCTGCGGGAGATGCTGGAGGAAGAGGAAGAGAGCAAAAAGACCGTGGAGAAGCAGATCACCACTCTGCAGGCCCAGGTTGGAGCACACTGTCACGCCCAGTCAGATCGATGTTCCACATTACACAAACCAGCAGCTATTTAAATGAACAGTTTTCTCAAATCGTTGTCATTCATTATTACTGACGGACCTCAATTCCATGATGAGGACGACCTCCTTCCCGTGGTCTTACTTGATTCATTAAACTCTCAAACTTTTTCCTCCCCGTCGTCAGCTGGCAGACATGAAGAAGAAGCTGGAGAATGAGACCTTGTCCGTGGAGGGTGCAGAGGAGAGCCGCAAGCGATCCCAGAGGGAGTTGGAAGGCATGATGCATCAGCTGGAGGAGAAGACGGCGGCTTACGACAAGCTGGACAAGACAAAAACCCGTTTACAGCAGGAGCTGGATGACCTCATCGTGGACCAGGATCACCTGAGGCAGATAGTCTCCAACCTGGAGAAGAAGCAGAAGAAGTTTGACCAGGTAACTGGTCCACAGTGGATTTTGGGGCCCAGAGCAAACCTTTGTATTGGTCAGTGCTTATTTTGCATTGTGAACGGCCTCTTTGTCCCCTCTCCCTAGATGCTGGCCGAAGAGAAGACCATTTCTACTCGCTATGCAGAGGAGCGCGACAAGGCCGAGGCTGAGGCCAGGGAGAAGGAAACGCGAGCCCTGACGTTGGCCCGCGAGCTGGAGACCCTGTCGGACGCTAAAAACGAGCTGGACCGGGCCAATAAGATGCTCAAAGCTGAGATGGATGACTTGGTCTCCTCAAAGGATGATGTCGGCAAGAGTGTAAGGAGAAAAAAAAAGCCTCATCTTCTGTTGAACACAGCTGGAGATTTGTATTTGGTTAACAATGTCCACCATGGAAATCTGAGCCAACCTCCTTTTTCTGCAGGTCCACGAGCTTGAGCGGTCAAAGCGTGCCATGGACCAGCAGCTGGAGGAAATGAGAGTTCAGGTGGAGGAGCTGGAGGATGAGCTTCAGGCCACGGAGGACGCCAAACTACGTCTGGAGGTCAACATGCAGGCCATGAAGGCCCAGTTTGACCGGGACCTGCAGGCCAGAGATGAGCAGGGAGAAGAGAGGAGGAAACAGCTGGTTAAACAGGTATGAAACGATACCTGAGATGGATTTTGCAGCATTCCATAGCTGGAATTGCATAGCTTCATTGCATGCAAGACAACATTGTTTTTCTGAATTGCAAAAGGATGTCCTCTCCTTCAGGTGCGTGAGATGGAGGTGGAGCTGGAGGATGAACGCAAGCAGCGCTCTAATGCGCTGTCAGCCAAGAAGAAACTGGAGTTGGACCTGGGAGAGCTTGAGATCCAGATCGAGGCTGCCAACAAGGGCCGAGATGAGGCCCTAAAACAGCTGAAAAAACTCCAGGTGAAATATGCCGCCATGCGCTTGCATACAAAACTTATTGCTGAAGTGAAATGAATAACAAATTAAATTGGGTGACACAATCTATAAGTTAAATGGCTATTTAATTAGCCACAACATTGAGCGGCAACGCTGCTGTCTGTCTGCTCCCCAGGCTCTAATGAAGGAGCAGATGAGGGAGCTGGACGAGCTGCGTTTGTCCCGGGATGAAGTCGTCAACGGCGCCAAAGAAACTGAGAGGAAGCTCAAGGCCATGGAGGCCGACGCCCTGCACTTCCAAGAGGTATGACAGTAATGATGGGACGCCTGGCTGGATGCGTGGGAAGCATCAGTTTGTCAGACTCTGCTAGATGTTGTAGATGACACGCATTGTGCAAACATGAACTAAATCTCCATCTGTTCATCACTTCAATTGTGATTGGAGTAATTTTCAGTTTAAATTTTAGAAAAACATTTAATGGCTCTAACCTGTTAAATAGGTATCCCTTCATATTAGCATATGCTAACTTTATATATAATGTATATATATATTGTATATAAAATGAGCACTGCCTGCAGGTTGACAGTTTTTTTTTTTCCCCAAAGGGGAAAACTTCTTTTATTCAATTGATCAGACGTGTCACAAGAGACATGAAGATGAAATGATTGTTCCTGAATGCACACTTTGACGTAGACAGGCACTGGAGCGCTGAATCTTCAGTACAATGCGCTTCATTGGAATGTTCTTTAGCTCAAATGGGCGCTTTCTTCCAGGTAACTGTCCCAACCACATCTTAATTAGCGGGCTTTAAAGTATAAACTTTCTTCCTCCAGGATTTGGCCACGGCCGAGAGAGTCAAGAGACAAGTTCAAACCGAGAGAGACGAGCTCCAGGAAGAGATTAGCAGCACAAACACCAAGAAGTATGAACAGAGTATTGAAATTTGTAAATTGCAGACCAAGAATACAGATGACTACATCAGCTATTAAAAGCAACAAAGGAGATCTGTGAATTTCCTCTTGCTTCTTTCCTCCACTTATTTACAGCTTGGCGCTGTCAGAGGACAAGAGGAAGCTAGAGGCTCGTATCACCCAGCTGGAGGAGGAGTTGGAGGAGGAGCAGCTCAACACAGAGATGGTCAATGATCGTCTGAAGAGATCTGTGCTGCAGGTACGGCCACACGGCACCACTGATCATTTCAAACAAGGAATGCCTTTTGGTTGGACATGTCTGTCATTAATAACAACTCTACAATTAAACAAAATAAGAACTAACTATCAAGGCTAAATCCATGGAAACGTTGGTCTGCTGGACTGCTAACGCTGCCATTGGTACCAAACGTGAATAACGCTTTGTAAGAAGAATTCCCACGGTGACTGGAGTACTCGTTTCCGGCGTTAGACGGAGCAGATGACCACGGAGCTGGCTGAGGAGCGCAGCGGCTCCCAGCGGCTGGAGGGGGCTCGCTCCCAGCTCGATCGCCAGAACAAGGAGATGAAACTGAAGCTGCAGGAGCTGGAGGGGTCCATCAAGTCAAAGTACAAGTCCGCCATCACCATCCTGGAGGCAAAGATCGCTCAGCTGGAAGAACAGCTGGACGTCGAGTCAAAGTGAGTGCAATCTCCGATATTGACTGGTTTACCAGATGACTACAATGGGTGTAAAGACCGCCCCGATTTCTGCTTGCTGGTTGTTTGCAGCAGCGACCTTTGACGAAGGATTCTTTTTTTTTCTTCTTAATTTCAGTATTATGTGGCCCTGATTTTTAGTATAGACTAGTGTTTGGTTGGATTATCAGTGACTTAAAGCCTTGTACTGCGTTTCCTGCTCCACTCAGAGAGCGCCAGCATGCCACCAGGTTAACCAGGCGCACAGAGAAGAAGCTGAAAGAAGTTCTGCTAATGGTTGATGACGAGAGGCGCAACACAGAGCAATTCAAAGACCAGGTAAGCCTCAAGGCGGACGTCTTTCTGATTGTAGAAAGGAGGTCACAGGAGTCCTTTCCTTCTTCCTGACCCGAGACTGGTTTCAACTGCTATCGGTGGTCTCCTCGTTAAAAGTGAAACCGTCTCCGCAGGCGGAGAAGACCAATATACGTATGCGACAGCTGAAGCGCCAGCTGGAAGAGGCGGAGGAGGAGGTGACCAGAGCCAACGCCCAGCGTAGGAAGATGCAGAGGGAGCTCGACGATGCCAATGAATCAGCAGACTCTATGAACCGGGAAGTCAGCACTCTGAAGGGCAAGCTCAGGTACAGGCCCTTTAACATTTTCTTGAATTATCTTTTTGGACTCGTCGGTACATAAATCATAAGTTTACTCTTTTCATTCACCCCGGTTCACACATGCATCCTCCCAGCTCTTCATTTCAATAGTTCAGTCGACATACAAAAAGGAATCTTTTGTCGAACTCTCCAATAAAGATTGTTAGAGATTTGATTAATTTCCCTGCTCATACAATTTCTTAAACTCTTACATTATCTTATGCATTCAGAATAGTTGTGATTGCAAATGTTCAATACAAAGCCTGCACTGCACACTGGGAGTGAATAATATTAATAAGATTATTATTTTTCAATATTTTTATTTTGAGGGCTGTGAATTCTTAGTGTATTGCTGCTTATGTGGGAAAGTTGTATAAACCTCTTGGTGCAGTTTTTTAAAAACGTATTCATTAAAACCTCTGCCTTTTTGTATGAAGTTTTTGGGCAGGACCTGACTGTTAACTATGTATTGTTTTTAAAGACGTGCGGACATGCCTTTAAATGTGAGACGTGTCGTAAATCGCTCTGGCCTGGACAGCGATGAGGACGGGGAGGGGAAGACGGAAACGCCTGAACCTGCAGCCGAGTGAACGGAGGGGCAAGAGAAGAATAATGATACAGTGACAAGTCAACATGCAGATAAAGTTTTTTTTAAAAGTAAAAGCTATCATGTGAGAATTTAGCCATGTATTCACTTTAACATTTCGTCCTATAGCCGTGTCACTTTCCATGAAATGCATTTATATTTGGCCAAAAGAATATTTCCACTCTGAATGTGAACTGGTTTTTCTAAATCTTTACAAACACTTTTTTTCTACTTGATGGTTATTTTATATTTTACACCGGTTGTAACGAGGCATTGCAAATTTATATGCAGTTGCTATATAACTTTTTGGGGGAAACACTGGACATGTTATGCTTGTTTGCACACAAATATGGGTCTTTTTGGTAGTTTTTGATCCGGTTACCAACATCGGTTCACATTTTCTATTGTCTGAATACATCTGTATTTGTACTAGAGGCTTTACCTCCCCATGTGTCATCATTTCAGGTTATTGCCTCACCCAATTTTACTCAACTGTCGGACAGGAGTTGGTTGAAATGTTGGTGGAAATGATGTACCGATGTATCCATGATAGCTTGCTTTACGTCTTCATTATCTCTGGTTTTACTTTATTGTTGCTGATGGAGGGACATTATATAGTTCTCCCTGTACCATGTTTGCCGCTTTGCACAGCAGAGTGTTTCTATTGGCACACTAACCTCTGAATTTTTTACATTAACAGTGTAATTTCATGTCATCGATTCCAATATTTTAAGGCTGTCAATTTCAACAAATGCCTGAAATGCAATAAATTTAAATATTATCGAAAGCATTTGACTGTCTCTTGCAACTTATGTCAGTTTGGGCTGAATGGCTTTAATACCGAGGTAGACTGTAAATGTTAAACTGATTATATAGTGCTGTTCTGTCATATGCCCCCCCCCCCCCCCCCCCCCAAAAAAAAAACTTTTGGTCATGTCATAGGCACATTTTTGGGTTGAGGGTTAAATTATTGGCTTCTAATTAAAATCATATTATAGATTTATTACATTTCGCTTCGGTAGCCTTAACTTTCGCGACACTGTACAACAGCGACACCCCGAGGTGAATCAGTGTTCACACACTGGCTGGTTGAAAAAGATAGTTTCACCTAAAACTGCAGAACGAACTGAACTTTACATCTTGAAAATGGTGTCTTAAAAAGCCGATCCTATTAACCAGATCACTGACGCGAAACCTGCCCGAGGTGGTCCTCTGCGTGCGCGTGACCCGGTGAGGATGCGTGTGGACACCGCGTTGGAGGTGAACTTTGCTAGCCAGACGCTAACGGTCACGACAGCGCAGCGTGTAGCGATAACGACAGTCCCCGTGTTTAACATTTATTTCGGAGGTTAATATTTTCTACCTGACCCGGGATACGACCCACGGCCGATCATTAACAGCGTTGCAGCTTAACGTAGCAACAGAGACTAAAGTTGAATAACTTTTAAGTTACTAGGGCTAACACTGACGTTGGCTAGCTAGCTGACGAGCATTGGCGGAAAGTTCTGTATTCAGCCCGGTAACGGGGACATGTTAACGGGGAGATTGGATTGTCGCTGTAAATAAACATGTCACTCCTGAAGCCTGCAGCTGAGACCATCACCTGCATCAACGCTGGACACACATCAAAGTCAGGTAATGAGAGCTAGCATGCTAAGTTAGCAATCTACTACTGTATCTGCCGCAGTGACGCTTCGGCGACCGTATAAACAAAAACAACCGGATTCTTAGCTGGCAGAATTTGCGGCATTAGGTTTTAAAGCGCCCCCCTTTGTTGTAACCAGTCGCTAGTGTTTGACTCGGATGTGTCCGGGCAGTCGATGTTAGCCTCTCATAAGAGGCTGTTAGCGGCGTTACCGTTCCCTTATCGCAATGCTACGCGGGAAGCTAATCAGCTGAACTAATCATGCTAAAGGCTTCATATGACCTTTGTAACGGACCATGTTGTATTATAAAGTGACCCGCGGCTGCCATCTGATCTCCTTCTCTTTTAGTTACGTTGGCTGAAATCAACTAGCTTCAAAACGGCAGCACCGGGAGAGAAGGACCGGGACTCTGCATCCAGGTCCAAGATGGAGTCCGCAGCGGTGAGTGCAGCTGTGGACACCTGTTTGTTATGGGAACAAAAAAGTGCTCTTTGTGGGTTTGAATGCGTGTGTGTATGTGTGACCTTCTTATAATAATAATAAATATGTTTCGGATATATTTTGTCACCTTCAACCGTTTCACTGACCGACAAGGCTGCCAATGTGGGCAAGTGTGTGTGTGCGTGCGTGCGTGTGTGTGTGTGCGTGTGTGTGCGTGTGTGCGTGTGTGCGCGTGTGCGCGTGTGTGCGTGTGTGTGTGTGTGTGTGTGTGTGTGTGTGAGAGAGAGAGAGAGAGAGAGAGAGAGAGAGAGAGAGAGAGAGAGAGAGAGAGAGAGAGAGAGAGAGAGAGAGAGAGAGAGAGAGAGAGAGAGAGAGAGAGAGAGAGAGAGAGAGAGAGAGAGAGAGAGAGAGAGAGAGAGAGAGAGAGAGAGAGAAGACATTTCTACCCAGAGCCCCATTTTATGCCTTGAATGTTTAATTCGCGAACTTTAAAGTCCCTGTGTCCTGTTTGTGGTTATGATAAAACCATAAATGTAATTTTGTGGCTGCTGCCTATTTTGAAATATTTTCTAAAATAACCATAGCTCATTTTGAGATCAGTTTATTGTCCAAGAGATAAATGCAAACATTTTTTGTCTTTTTATTTAGTTGCACAAGTGGTTTAGTTATAGCAGTTCTTTAGTGTAGTTTAAGGATCTGTCACAGACTAAATGAGCACACTCTGCAAATGATGTGAACATTTTACATTAGCAATGCAATAATTGACTTTCTGACAGCAATTCAATTTCATTTCTTGGGAATATCCAGATATATTGGACTCAGACTATACAGTGTCTTATAGTGGCCTGGAAGATGGGTGTCTTACTCAAAAAACACACACACACACACACACACACATATACAGCCACTTCATGACTCATGCTGTTTGACAAAGATGCAATTTAGCAGTGAGCTTTGGGTGGGAGGGGTTTACGGATGTGTCGGCGTGTCCCTGAAAAATAGAGCTAGAACTCCCCAGGAAACGCTCCGGTCGTGGATCAGGGTGGCGGGAGGAGAAGGAGCAGGAGACCAGCCATTGTGGGTCGGCAGTAGAGTGAGAAAGAGACATGGAAGGAAGGTTTTGGAGCGAGATGGACTTGCATTTCATAATATGCTATTTGTAATAGCAGCATACTAAATAGAGAGGTGAAGGAGGGCACAATGCACGACAAAGAGGTTTCTCGGAGCAGAGCCCCGGGCAGGGAGGTAAGAGTGTGTTTGTGTCCTAATGCATGCACCAAAGTGGCACATGTGTGGAGACACTAAGAATGGTAGAAATGTTGTGTGCTTAGCAGACAATGTATGTATAGTGATGACATTTTATTTTGTGTTTGTCTTGTTTGTAGTCATTGTCATGACGTCATTTACCCGATGCAACTACATTCAGTGTTTAGCTGCCTGTCGGCCCATATCTGTGTCTCATGTTTGTCCTTGGGCCATGTAACCACAGAGAATGTCACGTCTCAGTTTAATTCGATCCAACAGCCTTGTGTATTTGTGTGTGTGTGCGTGTGCGTGCACGTGTGTTGTGCTGTCTCTGTACATCCCCATCCTCACTATGTGGAACCTGGCCTCTGCTCTTTGTTACAGGCTGTTTTTTTTTAGGAGTGAGTTATGTAATCAAAATGTCATGAGCGTATTTGTTATATATATATATATTGTAACATTTGTATTTTGGGGGATAATATTTCTGTGTCCTTTGGAGAGCGTGTTTGGCATTCAAGAAGAGTTGACCAATGACGAGAAATATGTTGAATGTTGCATATTATGCTTTTCACACTGTGACTAATCCTTTATGTTTTCTCTGAACCGACCCCCCCGCCCACTCTGCTATTCTCCAACACAACCCTCTCTGTCCATGACTCTGATTTCTGCCCATTCCTCCTTCCTTTTCTCTCTTTCTCTCTCTCTCTCTCTCTCTCATGGTCCTCAGGCTCACCCAGCACTTAAAGCCTTTATGTGTGGCTCTCTCAGCGGCACCTGCTCTACGCTGCTCTTCCAGCCGCTGGATCTGATCAAGACACGGCTGCAGACCCTGCAGAACAATGCCACGGCCGGGTATGTGTGTGTGTGTGTGTGCGTGTGTGCCCTGTCACTTAACAAACTGGCACACGTCATGTGTATGAACATGCAAACTCACATGCACCAGAAATTCTGCTGCATGGCATCAGTGAAATTTACTTCAGCGTGCCCCTTTCCTGTTCTGTTCCTTCATTGGCTCTACGTTTTACACAACATGCTCTCCAGATACTAAGTGACACGTACACAGCATGGCGGCAAACAATATGCGGGGCTGCCCTGAGTCTGCTGTTACCCTTACAGGAGAATTAGTCGGACCAGCACTGTGTATTCATATTGTCAGGCTGTCAGGATTGTCATTAGCCCAACTAGTAACAGGTTGAGTGGGATTTTTATTTGAAACTGCATTCCACAGGTTTTAGGCCTTGGTTTATTCATGTTTCACAGTCTAACATTTTTTTATCTTTGACATCCTAGATGTTTTTTTATTTTTTATTTTTGCTCCTTTTGAATCTGTATGTAACCATTCCTACATTTCATCTTTCAGTGCACCGAAGGTGGGGATGTTTAACTGTTCTAATCAACGTTATCAGGAAAGAGAATTTCTTCAGTCTGTGGAAGGGAGTGTCACCCGTGAGTCAATGCCCTCAAACGTCATTTTCAACATTTACAAGAAACGTATGTAGAAGCACATTTCTAAACATGCTCCACACGGCTTTGTCACTCTGGCAGTCATTTGTCCGCTGCATCCCCGGCGTGGGAATCTACTTCAGCACCTTCTACTCGCTGAAGCAGCACTACCTTCTGGAGCGGGAACCCAACGCCGGCGAGGCCGTTCTGCTGGGAGCGGGCGCCAGAGCCGTGGCCGGCATCTGCATGCTGCCGTTCACGGTCATCAAGACGCGCTTCGAGGTGAGCGGCAGCGCCGTGTGGCACTTGAGAGACCTCACAGCCCTTCTGACCTGAGACGTGCCGCGTGATCCGTGGACTCTGATCAGTCTGATCAAACTACACACACACACACACACACACACTTGCACTTCCTATTGCTGCTCTGGAAGCGGTTTATTTTAGTTTTCTAATGCATTTTTAAAACAAGTTACTTTGACCTAAATCTCTTGAACATGAAACACTCATATGCAACAAAGAGTGATCATGACACGCATCCTGCATCTTATTCATGGATCGGTTCGGCTTTGTAATGGGAGACTAAAGTTGAGCATAACACAAAAGGCCTCGTGGGAAAGTATATGTATCTATGAGTAAGAGACAGTGTACCCAATAAATAATCATTGCACTCAGCATGCATGTATTTACGAAAATCTCCGACGCTCTGTTTTGTTTCAGAGCGGCTGCTACAACTATAAGAGTGTGGCGGGAGCTCTGAGGAGCGTGTACGAGAAGGAGGGAATCAGGGCTCTGTTCTCAGGGCTGACCGCCACGCTGCTGCGAGACGCTCCCTTCTCCGGCATCTACGTCATGTTCTACAGACAGGCCAAGAAGGCGCTGCCTCCAGGTCAGCATGCAGGCATCAAAATGTGACGCGCTGTTTCCAACATACCAACGGCGTCGCCAGCTTATCCACCATTGCTCTCAAGTGACAAACTGTTCATAGGATAGAAACGCACGCCTTCCTGTTTTGCCACTTTTTCTGGAAATTATGTAAATAATTGATTTGGATTGAATACTACTCTGTAGTAAAACAAAACGTCGGTAGCTCCGCCCCTTTTTCTTAAACGTGGCCTTCTGCTGTCTCCTTATTCCTGGTCTCTCATCTCTCAGAGGTAACGTCGTCGCCTTATGCCCCTCTGGTGAACTTCAGCTGTGGGGTGGCAGCGGGCGTCATGGCGTCGCTGGCCACACAGCCGGCAGACGTGGTGAAGACCCACATTCAAATCCGCCCGTCCCACTGGAGCACGACGGACGCCATCCGTTACATCTTCGCGGTGTGTGCTCGTTTAATCGCAGCCGTCTGGTTGTCCTTTGTCTTGCCGCCTGTGTACGCTCATCAGCGTCATACTGCTCTCTCCCTCTCTCTCTCTCTCCCTCAGGAGCACGGCGCTGCCGGGTTCTTCCGCGGGGCCGTGCCCCGGTCTCTGCGCCGCACCATGATGGCGGCCATGGCGTGGACTGTCTACGAGCAGCTGATGGCTCAGATGGGCCTCAAGTCCTGAAGAGCGTCGCCGACAAGCCGCAACAACGAAACGGGATGAAACGTGACGCACAGGTTGAACGCCCCTTAAAAGAAGAGAAGGGAACCGAGGCGCTCGCAGTGACAGTGAAGCAGCGCAACCGCGTTTTTAAGAATGAATAACCAGGTGGATAAATGTGTGTGTGGGGGTGCTGCTTATCATTTTAATGTTTTTGAAAACGTGCCTGTTTGTGTCCGTCCGTCTGAGATGGTGATGGTACACCTGACTCACCTTACATGTCAGTCTTTGGCTGAAGCGACACTCCCTGCTGTGAAGTGAACTCCTCCTCTCACTACTTATGTTTGGACCCCGTGAGGTTCCGGCTCACAACTAAAAAGATAGCGGCTCTGGCACTGCGATAAGGGGCTTTCAAAGGCCGTCAACACAGCTTGGAGTGTGACAGCTGTTTTTGGAGCTTGGAGTGTGACAGCTTGATCAGCTGTTTTTTTTTTATTGCCAATTAACACGTAGACTTGGTTATTTAATTTAACACACGCTCAGACAATCCCGAGCGCGCACGAAGTAATGACAGTCCGTCACATGTAGGCTCAAGAGAAGCAGCACATAAACTTTCAGACCTGGCATTTGAGTCGGATCAGGATTTGGAGTTTCATCATTTGAAATCCTTTTTTTAGGAAACAAACAGCAAAGCACTTTGCACTTTTCCTTAAACATTAATTTGACAGGGTGAAATTATTCCCCTCCTGTGAGCAGAGCTCCAGAACCTTGTGAGTGAAGCATCGCTTAATCATTTGGCTTCTGTGTTCATAAAACTCCTAAAGAATCTTTCCTAGAGAGATCTGGATGTTTTCAGGCATCTTCTTGGCTTTGTAAATATTAGACCAGATGCAGGTTTATTGGTTGTTTTTTGGCGCAATTTTTATGTTCACTGTACAGTCTTCTTTAGCTTTACATATTTATTACTGTTGATATAATAAAAGTGATCTATTGAAAATGACTATATTAAGAAATATAGAATATTAGAAATGATGCCAAATGGAAGCGGACGTTAATAGAAGACATAATTTTGTGAACAAGATTTATTATTGCACACACACATTTGATGTTTTTTGAACAACTTGATAAGATGACAGTGAGAGAATTGTATTGATTTGAATAGATCTGTGTATCTTCATGTGGCCCACAGGTGCGTAAATAACACAGGGAAGTTTAGCCTTGTTAATTATCTTCATCAAAACTCCTCCTGTGGTCTTCATTGAGCCTCCGCTGTGACCACACAGTTTTGGTCTGAGTGTGTTTGGTTTTTAATGTTGATACATTTTGGTCTTTTTCTAAATGCTTTTGAATTCCGTTTATTGTGGTTCTCTATTCCAGATAGCAGCTGTTTCATCACCCATACTGACACTCTTACAAATATTCAACATTTGACAAAATATTTGAAACCGCTTGTCTTTACAAGGTTTATGGCTCTAAACACTCCTGTTGCCTTTAGAAAGAAAGTGAGACTAAAGCCAGTCACTAACTTGTCCTTATATGAATGGCACTAATAGGAGAAAATATTTGATCAAAGCAGAAATTATAAAGAGAATTTAAAGTGTCCTGTATAAAGATGTCAATGGCATGTTACCTGCAGTAAGACATTTAAAGCGTATGTAGCATTAATAAAATTCAATAGCAGATGAAGTCGAGTCTCCCTCCTCACCACAGTCCCTGTTCTCCCACCGTCCATCGTTGTTTAAAGCCAATTCAACAAGTCAGTGAAGCCTCCTCGCATTCTGCTTGTTTTGCGTAGTACATTCATTTCCATCTGACCATGAGAGTAAAGTGGGGAGAGGTTGAAGTCACGTTTCCCTGCCTGCTATTTGACTCATGAAAGGGTCAATTTTAGGTAAAAAGCCTGATGGGCGGAAAGTAACATTGACAGGTGAGCTGTAAGGACCCTGCAGACAGACCCAAGACGAGCCACCAGACCCAGTAACCAATAGAACAATGAATCAATGAACATTGGGATCATTGTAAAAATAAATAAATCTTGTCACTGAATCAGGCAGGTTACAAGCCGCATCCACTGAAATAAGATATCTATGAATTGACAATGCAAAGCGTCTGAAGACATTCTTGTTCATGCCAAAATGTTTTTCATATAAAGTTATGTGAAATACACTCTTTTTCCAGGTATATTAGTTTACTGTTACTGATATCACTCAATTTAGCGTCCAATGCCCTATCGATTTTATGCCTCATCTTTCATGTTAGCTTTTAGGTAGTCTAAATAACTTTTGCACGGCGTGTGTAAATTATCCGAAGGAATTTACTTTTAATATTTCTAACTGTTAGGGCTTGCCTGAGTTATGTTTGGAGTATTTTCAGGAATCACCTACAAACAGCTTTGATATCCTTCTTGTATCTCGGGAATTTTTAAGGTATGTGGTGTAATTATTATACCCCATTCTGTATACAGGCACTCGCAACCAACGGGCTACACAAAATAAATATAACAGGTAATTAGATAATGTATGGACCAAAGGATACATATTTACCCTAAACATCACATGAAACAAACAGCATGAAATACATCTAATAAGCTAGAAAAATAGCAAAAACACAGTTGAATATGTTAAAATCTACGGTTCAAATACACGTATACTGCCATCTGAGGACACTGAGGACAGCTCGTCCCCACTGACCTGGAGACGCTCCGTCAGGTTGCCTTTGATGGAGGTAAATTCTGCAGCTGATGCGTTCACTGAGACATGAAGACATGATTCAATACATCACTGTTGTGGTCTATATTAGAACAAAATCCCATCATCTTTTCCATGAGAGTATAAATATACAGCGCAAATGTTGGCACAACAACCAGCAACTAGAACTCTCTCAAATCTCAACCCGTGAGACAACATGCCCCGCTCTCCCCTAGTGACATCAGGGTCTGCATGTAAGTGTGTGAGGTGTGAATTATGGTCTGACTGAAACACTGTTAAGTTCTCCCTCAGTCCGGTGTAGGATTGATCACTAATGACCGTCATTCAAGCCTCTCATTTTTCTAGTACCGCTGCTAAACCAATACTTTTGAAACGATACCGCAGCCTAAACGGTGCCTGAACCGATACTTAAAAAGAAAAAAGCACAAAACGACGATTCACAACATTAACAAAAGAATTGGCTCCCACGCCTTAAATAGAGGCCTGGTTGAGGCCAACTTCCAGTTTGTAACCTGAAATGAGTAATCGCCTTTCTTTTTAATATAGAACGATGGAAATATGATGCAAGCACCTCAATAACATGGCTTGGCTCAATAAACAGAGAGAGAGAGAGAGAGAGAGAGAGAGAGAGAGAGAGAGAGAGAGAGAGAGAGAGAGAGAGAGAGAGAGAGAGGAGAGAGGATGTTATCAGAACAGTCTGAGGGGCGCAGGCTGCAGGCTGCCTACTGGCACCTGACAGGCAGAACTCAGGGCAGGAATAACACGCCTGGGTAACGCGTCATGCGGAAGTAGATCTCGCTATAAATTCGACGTTACTTCCGTTCTCTGCCTCTCTCTCCGCAACAACCTCATGGCCACACAGCGTGTCAACATGGTGAGAGACACATTTTTACTCTGCACTGGTTTTCTGTTGTAATTCTATTACGTGTTCGTAAAGCCGTATTGCTTAACTCGTTGAGTCTGTAAACTGACGCATTTATCAACATGGGGATATGCAATGTACGTAATACGTTTAAATGAATAATAAAAAAGTCAGTTTGTATTTTAATACCCAAGCTTGGGGTGTACGTTTTACTCCTTTTTTTATAAAAAAAAACAAAACAAAACACAGCTTTCCCTAATGGAATCCATTCATATTTGCCTTTTTAACGTTAGGCGGTTCTGTGGCTATTTTGGCCTGGTACTAAATCAAGAGTGATTTAAGATTTGTAACAACTGTAAAGGTTCTGCCTCTTAAAAAAATGGTAAAATTTATTCCCCTTTCCTTCCAGCTCTCCCACTGCATGATATCTGGTTGTTTACCTGATCTAGGATGAGCTGACTGTCCAGTCTGCAGGATCCCTGCTCGATTTCCACATGTATCTGTCCACGCCAGAGGAAAGCCTGTGAGTCTTGGACCGACATTTTGGAAAGCAAAACTTTTCCAGTTGCAACTCCCTTCCTACACTTGTACATCAGCAAAAAGTTTTTTAAACCAGACTAGAAACTCATTCAGGATATTTTGTGTTTAAAGAGTTTTGGGGGAAATAACTCTTTACACCAATTAGCCTGTAAATCAGTTTAAGTAATGTGTGCAAACTGGCTTGTGCCCCAGCATGGGTCTGATACTTGTCTGACTGTCTGAGACTGTCTACTTGTAGGTCCTTTATTGGACAGGATTTATTATAACATTTGTGGTATGTAATTTACTGACCGGTTTTTCCCTCCAGTATTGTGCCGTGACCGGATGAAGACCCGTTGACGGCAGCAAGGTCCATTGGACTAGAAAACTGGTCAGTTAATGGAAAATGAGCTAGCTTGTATGTTTAGGTAGTTGTGTCAAATTATACTTAATTTATAATCAAATTATAAGTTATCCTCCCGATCTACTAAAGTAGTACTCAAGTGTCTTGCTGCTAGAGCATCAGTTGGGTCAAAAATTACCACTATTTTCCTTTGATGCCATTTGGTAGGTGGCCGGTTTGGCACTAGAGCCATGTTGGAAAATGTAGTGTTAAATAATTGCAATCATATTTGTTGTAAAATGGCGACTCATTGAAATTCGCAATGTAAAATAACATTGCGGTTATTGGCATATGCTGAGCAGGTGGGTTCATGATGTTCTGATGAAGGAACCTGCCACTTTTCCATCTTGGTGTCACTCCCGTTTTCTACTTCCCATAGCTTTCATTGAGTCTTTTGGCTCTTTACCTCTTGTACTAGTACTGTGTACTATTGAACTATTTTAGCATTTGCTAATTTTAGTTGTTCACTGCTCAGTGGAAATCACTTGCATGTGCTGTTTTGGACGTGATTATTCCATTGAACTTGACGTACAGCACACAATTAAAGCCTGGCACCAATGTTGTGGGTGTTTAGGTGTCGGAAGTGTGCCAGAGTGATATGGCCGGGTTTTCGCTAACACCATGAGGACTGCTGTCCCATGACTGGGGTTTGATAGTGACCTGAGTCACATTCCAACTGTAAATGCAATGAATCTCCCGAGTCTTGCATGACTAATGTGGTACTTTCCAAAGGTCTAGTTGTACTAAATGTTATAACTGAAGTAAAAGGGGGGCAGAAAATGCCGTAGGGGCTGTATGACACTTGGCAACTTTAAACCCATGTGGCATAATCTGTACCCTGCTAGCAGGCAGGCTTAAGTGCTTTGGCTCCTGTAAATGATTCCTACTTTTCAATCACTACTTATTTGATCCTATTGAGGGCAAAAATGTTTTTCTGAGGAGAAACTAAACCAACAAAACTTGTCTTTGCACAGGGGTTGCACTGTGTGGACACTGGCATCTCACGGTAGCTCAGCTGGTGTGAATTTACTTTCTACGGCAATCCATAGGTGAGTGCTGTGAAACAATCATTTTTATTTATCTAGCACATTACAAAGCACTGAAACTCAACAATTACTTTACTAGTTAGAAGAAATACAGATGCTGGTACTTTAGAACTAGAACTGCTATTAGAACTAGTTGATTTTTAGAAGCTACCAGAGGATAAATGTGAAACTAACAAAGCATTCTAATATTTTCCCTTTTTCTTCTGTTCTAGTGTGCTTGAGTACCCAGACTCTTCCTGAAGGCTAGTCGTCAGCCTCCACTGCAGACCTACTCTTGGCATGCAGGCTCTGACTGGTCCTATTAAAACGTACAAACTCTGAACATCACTTGGCTGAAAAATCAATAAAGTTGGCTGGTTATTCATAAAACTCTTGTTTCAATCACCTGCATTAGTGATGGAAAGTTCGACTCATTTTACTGACAAATTTCGTTTGGTGAAATGAACTAATCTTTTTCGAGCCATTTGTTCTTTTCAGTGGTGGGGGTTGCTCAACCTATTACAGCAACTTCCCTAAATGCGTCCACTGCAACCATGCAAAGCATAACATTCATATGTAGGTTAGTGCATGTAAAACGTATTCTCATGTAGGTTAGTGCATGTAAACCAGAACCGATTCCTGCATTAAAATGATCTACCATGACAGTTGGAGGATTGCAAACTGTCATTATCACTGGTTAATTATCACAGCAAACTATTGCACTGCACTAAACTATGTTTAAATGTAAAGTGTAAATGATAAAAACCAGTTTCCTCTAAACCAGGGGTGTCAAACGTACGGCCCGCGGGCCGGAAACGGCCCGCCAGGTGATTCAGTCTGACCCGCGGGATAAATCTGTATTGAAAAAAAAATAAGAATTCGCTTCATTTTCTATAAAATCAGCAGTTCCTATATTGTCCGCTAGTGGCGCTGTTTCACGTCTATCGCTTTACCCGCATTTTCTGTTGACCCTGGCACCCTCTTCAGTGAAATTGAAAAGTGGACAGTGTCGGATTTTTCAAGAAAAATGGACCTCTTCCTACATGTTCATGGAGGTGAATCACAATCACTGTCATCAGTTTTTATGCATAATGCACTTAAATACATGTTAAACTGGGTGAAAATGTTGTTGAAATTGCTTTTCTTAAAAACTCTTAGGTTGTTGATTATTTATTAAAAGGACAATTCATTGCATATAAAGATTTTTATAATTTACTTCTTCTCTGCACTAATAGAAGAAAGTGGACCTATTGTTAGTTCTATGTAATTTTGGAATGAGTTTACTGGTCTGGCCCACTTGAGATGCGATTAAGTTGTATGCGGCCCCCAGACCAGAATGAGTTTGACACCCCTGCTCTAAACAAATGCTGATCACGTGAAAAATGATCCAAAGACTATCGTAAATCCAATAGGGAAGCTTAATTTGTATTGCCTCGACTGAGCCTACGCAACAGTTATGATGCGCGACCACGAGAATCGATCGCAGGGGAGGAACTTATGAAAACGATGCTTTGAAATTGAAATCATATAAACGTGCCCCATACTACGTCACAATGCTGATAAAATACCCGTTACTGCTAACCGATTATGGCCTTTATTTAAAACTTACACCCCAGATGGGACTCGAACCCACAATCCCTGGCTTAGGAGGCCAGTGCCTTATCCATTAGGCCACTGGGGCTTGTGTCTGTGCTAAGTTGTATAAATTAAGTTGTTTTAACACCGTGTTATTTTATGGCTGTACCCGGCATTAAAGCAAGTCATATTTCTAAACCGCCGTGCCGCTGCCTTTTTCCCGTTCCGTTGCTAGGCAACGAAGAACAAACTACTTCATAAAGTTCCACATAGAGGAGTTGAACTGTTTCCTGTTGAGCCCCAACATGTGTTTGACTTCAAAATAAATATTCTACGAGAGATATTTTTTAAAAACGCCACCGTGTCATATTTTCCTTCAGTTTGAAAGTGGCAGTTGCTGCTCAGATGTTTTCAGAAGAGGGCTGTGATAGGAACTTTAGCCCGATTAGGTGTTGACTTTCCCACTACATTGTCGGATCCTTTGCTTGTGCCCTTTAATTTGAAAATATGAGAGCGGAAAGATAAATATGAACTACTTCACATTAAACTCCGATCATCCCGGAGAAAAGGGTGCCTGACTTAACTATTATCTTAACTGCCATGTTATTAGGATGTTTTTATTTACATTAGCTTGAATATTAGATGACGTTGCGGTTGGATAGCTAACTGTAGGTGACGTTAGCTAACGAAAACAATCTTTGTGTCGACCCAACGTTACGTTACCTAGGCTAGCGATAAACAAGTCCTAGCTAGTAGCGCACGTCTTCGGGAGAGATTGGTCGACATGGTGAGTTCACGTTTCTACATATTTCTGAAATGGTGTCGCGTGTATGACCCAAACAACTTCGAGTTCTAAGACAACTTAAAAAAATGTAGTAACTTTTTGAACCTCGGCAGATCCTCTCTCGCGTGAAACCAGCCGTCGGCGCAGAGAGGCCGGTGAGCATCAGTGAGAAAAAGAAGAACAAGACGAAGGTTCCCTCGCTGGAGGAGTACCTGCAGCAGAGAGACTACCTGGGGGCAATAACTCTATTAGAGGTACGGACAGGTTCATCAAGCAACAGAAACACTATAAAGTCTATGTGTGCTTCACTGTAGAGTTGGAATAATGCACTTTGAAAAAAGTGCAAATAGAATTTCACATGATGATGATTATTATTTTTACAGGTAATGAATCATACAGGAGTGGGATCTCAATTAAGCAGAACTTAAGCAGAACTCAATATTGGTTCAAATCAAATGTTAGTATATGCTAAAATAAATTGAATGGGTCTATGATCAGTTTATCAAAGATATGTGAGCTCTATTCCAATTGTAATGATATTGGATTCAGTAAGGAGGATTCAATTATCAAAACAATACGGATACTTAAATGTGGCTCAAAGGTGTTCTGCAGATATTAATAGGCAAAAGACTATGAATGAAATGTTTTGTGACCCTAAAAAATATGCTGCAACCCACACTTGGGTCCCAAGCTTGATTTAGGAAATTCTGTGATTGGACAATAATCTTTTAAAATTAAGGAATAAAGCTGAAATGTCCTATTACAAAAAATAGAAAAATGTGAATATTCAGTTGAGTTATTTGTTGAGATGAACTACTTTGCTCCTGTAGCCGAATAAATAATTGCTGCTTTTCATAAAGGGGATAATAATTATTTTTTAAACCATGCCTCCCGCAGATTATTATGTATCAACCCCCCGAACTTAAATTTCAAAAATGGAGTCACATCCACATCTATGCTACAGACAGACCTGTATTACTGTGTGCTGCCGCTGCTGATTTGTTGCTGTGTCATCTCCAGTTTCAGAGAAGTATTGGTGAAAAAGAGGAGCATGCAGACCTCTGGATTGGCTACTGCGCCTTCCACTTGGGTGATTACAAGAGAGCTATGGAGGTACTTCTTTATTGTATACACGGGTGTCTGAATGTGTGCAGGTACTTTGCCACACAGCATTATGCATAAGGTTCCCCACATGAAGTTGCTCAATAACTAATTATTCTAAACAATTACATAAATACAAAACAATGTGAGCTTGAGTTTAATCATATTCCATGTTCATATTGTGACAGGAGTACAAGTCTCTGACCATGAAGCCTGACTGCCTTGCTGAGGTGTGGGTGTTTCTGGCCTGTGCACTGTTTTTTCTGGGTCTCTATCAAGAGGCCGAGGAGGCTGCATCTAAAGGTAGGTGGTTCCATTTGTTAGGTCCTCCTTTGCACTGTATTCTAACTACGGCATTCATGGTTCCACAGGCCCTGCTCACTGGTAAATCACGGTTTTGTTAAGCATTTGATTGTCTCTAGCTCATCCACTCATTATTAAAATGAAAACAACATATGATATTCACATCCTCCTATGCCAATCAACCAGTTTACATAATTGACTTTCACTTTCACGTTTAAAAGGTACCAGTGAAATATATTTCTGCTATAGAATTGTTGAATTGGGCAAACTGGTGGAAATATGCTGTTATAAATATCTAACTATTAATAATTGTGGTTTGTTCCTTTACTTGAAGCGTCAGTTTGGCTAATTGTACAAAAGACACTTTAGATTTGTTTTTGTTTTGAAATTGCACTGGGTTCTATTCAGGTATAAAAATGACTTGCATAACTTCCATCAAGTATGTTTTATTGCCAATACCATTTTTGCAACTTTAGGAACTCAACAAAGTAGATTCAGCACAATTTTCTATATGGAGTTGTTTGTACAATTTTAGTTCCCTCCTCAGTTATTGTCTACAGTTGTGTTTATGATGTTCATTAATTGTGCCACTTAGTTTCATGTGGTTTGCTGTCTCTCTACATTTGGTGTCTCTTGCTTTTGTCTAGCGCCAATGTCGCCCCTTCAAAACCGACTACTCTTCCACTTGGCTCATAAGGTTTGAAAACTGACATTTCATTTCACTACATGTTTAGTTTTCCTCTCTGCCTGCTCTTCATTGCTGTTCTATAATTGCTGAGCGACCCTGTCCTCTAAGTGAAGGTTATTGTCGCAGATAAGAGACAATGATACAGAACTGTATCCATGGCATTCAATAAGCCCTCTCACAATATCTTAATTATATAATATAATTTTTTAAGGGAGTTTTTGGTCTAATAGCATAATAGGATTATTGACAGAACATTTTCAAATATATATATATATATATATATATATATATATATATATATATATATATATATATATATTGTACAACATATAAATATTTCATTTTAAGTATATCTATTGACAACAATTCCATATCGTGACACCCCTACACACAACACCGATCATGTAGTTCATTTCCTAATGAGGAAATCTTTGTGGCATATCCCGTGTTTTTATCCTAGATTTTCTGTACATTCATCCCAACAGACTCAATAAAAGGATTTGATGTGTTATCTTCATATTGTCTCTCAGTTCAACGATGAGAAGAGGTTGATGGGTTTCCACCAGAACCTGGAGGATGTGACCGAGGACCAGCTGAGCCTGGCATCCATCCACTACATGCGCTCCCACTACCAGGAGGCCATCGACATCTATAAACGTCTCCTACTGCAGAACAGGTGGGTGCTCTCCTCCGCCTTGTACTTTCACAAATTAGTCTCACACTTCCGCTGCTTTTGAGTGCATCAGTCGTCCTGGCAGCACCTTGACAGGTGCGAGTGGTTAATTTGAGAATCCTGTCTTGTGGAACCGTAATGATAATTCAAGTGTCAGTACGGCAGCCCTGCTGAGCTAGCTTGCTCTCACGATGATACATTATCTCTCGAGTAGCGAGAGTAAGAAAATGAAAGACTTTGAGTGTGCCTCTTCTCAGAGATCTACTCCCGGCGTTGTGGCTTCTGTATGCCATGGTGCATCTGTTGCAATGAAAATGAGCCTTACTGTCACTACTTCTTCCAAATGCTAGCAGAAAAATGCAAAAATATCCACATTGCAAAACCAAAACGACGTGCTGTACTGGCCCATTGTACGACCTGTTTGGCACCTCGGTTTCCTCCTGTTTGTATCTATTGCTTCCAGCCACAACTCCTTGTCATTTGACATTTGCAATAGTCTACAATAATAACATCTGTTGTTGGCTGCAGTGCAATGTTGATTATGAAAGAAAACACAAATAGTCCTAACGATTCTACAAATCAATCACAGTTAAGTTCTAAGTAATCTCCGGCCCTCCTTGTCCCACGTGGGAAAAAACAGGTACACAGTCTTAGAAGAAAACAATTATTATGGATTACTGCTCGAGATACAAACACCATTGCAAAGGAGAAGCACTCCGGACTGTAATGAACTCTCATTAAATACAAACAGTGTACTGAAAACTGATCACATTTGAGTCCATCCCTTCAGATCTACTACCTGTCTCTGTTATGAATGAGAATGAAAACTTTTAAAATTTCCAATTTGTTACACGCAAGCTCAAAGGCTGCAACATATATGAGAGACCAGGCTGGTGTAAAGCATTAACTCAGCACATTTATTCAAAATATACAATTAAATAAAGAAAACAAACACAGAGAGTTAGTGAAGTCAACACGTGTGAAGACATCAGAAGCATCCATGCGTACGTGTTGACGTACCTGCAACAGCACCAGGCTCAGGTGTAGCTCATCGGCTCAGGTTCAACATCCTGCAAGACAAAGAGAAGCCGGTAAACGGGATACAGACTCTCAGAGGAGAGGATGGTTTGTTACAATACAGACTACCATGTCAAGCAACCTTAGATAATAGTGAGTGATCAACTCCATGGCATTGGTGATAAAATGCAAAATGTCCTTTTCTAAACACCACGTTGATAAGAAAACATCTGAAATATTTTGTCCGGCCACAAGTGTAAAGCCACATTTCATGTTGTCTTTCAGAGATTTCCTCGCCCTGAAGGTCTACGTCGCCCTATGTTACTATAAGCTGGACTACTATGACGTGTCCCAGGAGGTATTGGCCGTGTACCTGCAGAGCATGCCGGACTCCACCATCGCCCTCAACCTGAAGGCCTGCAACCACTTCCGCCTCTACAACGGAAAGGCCGCCGAGGTACTCTGGCTGGCATTTCCATACACACATTTTAAAGTTTTGCATTAACAAGGACTGTCACTATCTGTAAGAATAGAGCGAACCTAATGTTGAAGGTAATTAGTGGAAAAAGCTCATTTCTTTTTCAAATATTTTTTTTTAATCTCACTGAATTTTTATTTTAAAACTTTATCCATGTATGTGGTTGCATAGGTTTGCATTTAAATAAATAAATAAATACAAAGGCTTATATTTATTTGTGTGTTTTTACATTTAATTCATTAAGTAACCATTCATGCATCCTTATTGTTGTGTCAGTGACTGCTTGTCCTTTTCATTGAGAGTCGATTGGGGCAGGTTTGACATATGCGTGTTCTCGCTCCCTCTCAGGCTGAGTTAAAGAACCTCATCGACATCTCCTCCTGCTCATTTGAGTTCGCTAAAGAGCTTATCCGACACAACCTGGTAAGCTCCTCCCGTGCTGTTACTGTGAGCGTGTAGGTCTGTGTGTGTGTGTGCACCAGGGACTGCCGTGTTACTCTTTGACCATTGAATCTCTCCCCCGTGTGCTGCAGGTGGTGTTTCGGGGAGGAGAGGGGGCGTTGCAGGTGCTGCCTCCTCTGATCGATGTCATCCCAGAGGCCAGACTCAACCTGGTCATCTACTATCTCAGACAAGGTGTTCAGCCATGTTTTTGCAGGTTTCTAGAACAAACTAAATAGGAAAAATATTTCTACTGAAATGTATTAGATGTCCAAATGAACTGAAGACAATATCTTTTACCTATCCGTACATAAAAACACAGTATTATTATTAGTATTATATTGTATCAAGGATAAGTTCTGATTACATAATCGCACTCCTCTCTAATCCTTTTTGGGTAAGCTTAAAATAACCCAATGGTGTACAACACAAGAGGATCACGCTGTTTTATGCCATGCTGATTTATATTTTGGCATGTTAAGTAAATGCATCATCCCTTTGTCGTGCTGCTGTTAATCGGATGTGTGGGGGTTTTAAGTGTCAGTTTTCAAAGAAAACCTTCCCCAGCTCATTGATTCACATGAGTATTTTTATACTTCTAGATGATGTCCAAGAAGCTTTCAACCTCATTCAAGATTTGGTTCCCACAACGCCCCAGGTGATGATTCACATTGACGTTGGGTTTTTAAATGTGCAGTTCGACTTTTATCTTAAAGGAGACACTCTGGATCTGCTTAATATCACTTTAAAAAGTAGCTCTGTTTAGCTTCAACTGTAGCTAATACTGCTTTATTATTTTGTTTTTATAAGTTATACTTTTTTACAGAAAGTGTACACCCAGAACCATGCCTGATTAAATGAAGCTAATAAAAATCATAGTAACAAAAATCAATAGATATTTAAAAAAACAGATATTTCTACTGTTTATCCTCAAGTGAACTGTTTCTTTTAAAGTGTGTTCTATCAAGATAATCGGTGTTGCTCTTCTCCCTCTTTAAATCCTTTTCACCATAAAGGGACTAGACAAGACATCACACAAAGATCTTTTATTTTCTCAGGAGTATATTTTGAAAGGAGTGGTAAATGCGGCTTTGGGACAAGAAATTGGATCGGTGAGTATTTCTGTCACACACAAAGAAATGTGATCAGTCAATCTGAGAAACACATATCTCCCTTTGTGCTTATCACTTTCAGAGGGATCACCTGAAAGTCGCTCAGCAGTTCTTTCAGTTGGTTGGAGGCTCGGCCAGCGAATGTGGTACATTAATTAGAAATTTTAAAGCAACACTGTGAGCATGTGTGTGTGTGTGTGTGTGTGTGTGTGTAACAGATTTCTCCCTTTCAGATACTATTCCTGGGAGACAATGCATGGCCTCCTGCTTCTTCCTCTTGAGGAAGTTTGAAGATGTTCTCATATATCTAAACTCAGTCAAGGTTGGTGTTGCTCAGTGCAAGGCTCACATTAAATGATGTATTCCAGTGAGAATACTTATGTAAGTATGTAAGAAGCGGAGTATAAAGAGACTCCCACACATGAAGGCTCAAGTGCCACTTCGAATGAGTGCAGCTTTACAGATGCATGTGTCTACGTGTGTTTATGTGCTTTTAGTTGAACATGTGAACACTCATCTTTTTTCTGGAGGAATTATTGTGCTTTTTATTTCCAGGGTTACTTTTATAATGATGATACGTTCAACTTCAACTATGCTCAGGCAAAGGCAGCCTTGGGAAACTACAAAGAAGCAGAAGAGGTACTTTGCTTTATCATATATCTCCACAACAGCTATTTAGAGACTTTGATCAATTCTGATGACTATTGTTTAGGACTCATTTCAATATTTCTTTCAGGTTTTTCTGCTGATTCAAAATGAAAAGATCAAGAATGACTATGTTTACCTCAGCTGGCTGGCACGATGCTGTATGTATACCAGTCCTTCTGCCTGATGAAAATATCTGAGAAATCCAAGGTTTTGTCCAGTTTTTCAACCTCCAACTCTGAACAGGTGTCCGGCCAAGCATTGATAGGTTGTTTATTAAGTGGGGGGTTGATAATAGAAACGAATCTTCAGTGCAACAAGCCGCCAGCATGAGAGTACTGCTGATGAGGTGTTTGTTCAGCGATAATACTTTTCACTATAACTGGAGCAATAGCATCCATTCCCCAAGTGCTCGCTGACATGCCCGCTGCATTTAGCACCAGCTGCACGAAGCAACGGCTTTATTTAGGTAGACCTCAAACAATTTACAGTCACAATCTACACCCGATGACATGCCTGCATGAAGAACGATCTCACAGATGAGTGAAGAGAGACCTTAAGTTGGAGAGAGCGAGACCGAAGAACCCTGTGTAGTTGTTCGTTGAGGCTGAGTCAAACTTCACTGCCGGATTTCTAGCCTTAGGTTTTTTTTTTTTATTAAGAACTTGGGTTGACTCCTGCACCTCAGCAGCTGTGATATAAAGATATCTCGATTAAAAGATGCCCTCAGGCGTTTCACATTTTTCCAAATCTGAATCCATAAAAGATGCTGAGGCTGCCTGCGAATGAATGGATGATTGAACACTCATCTTGTTCTTGTCAGACATAATGAACCAGAGAGGTCGGCTTGCCTGGGAGCTTTATCTGAAGATGGGCACTTCCTCCGATTCCTTCAGCCTGCTGCAGCTCATTGCCAACGACTGCTACAAGGTAACTTCCATAATAAGCACATTCATGGATTCATCGGAAATTCATTTATTTTTGCCAGAAAGATTAGTTAAAGCATGCCCCCAAATGTTAATAATGAATGGTTTAAGTCATATCTCAAGTAAAAAAAAACACTGGGATCACACTGGGATCTGGGAAATTGTGGTTAACTTTTCTCATATTAAAGTATAAACAAATTTCTAAACTTTTCTCTGCCCTCGTGTGAATGTCTAGTGGCCTGATTATTTCCAACAAAACTAAACCAAAAGGTTCAGGGATGTCATATAGAATTCAGAAAAAGATGAATATTCTAATTTTTAAGGAGCTTATTCTGCTTGAGTATAAGTGACTCAAAACAATCGATACATTTAAAAACTAGTTGTCGATTAGTTTTCTGGCAATTCACTAACCGTTTTACAACTTATACATGTCAATTGTAAATGTAATCTGAGGTTAGAATGTGACCTTGCACAATTCAGCTGTTATGGTCTCATACAGGTTTTCGCTTAGTTATATTAACTTGCTTGAGCACCCTTTTTTAGCTTAGCTCTTTGCCCACCATATTTATTTACTTTTAAAAGAAACCATTGTTTTTGCCCTGAATAAACTTAATGAGACGAAGTATTCATTTGTTAAATGGGTGGAATCGTTTTTGCTTTGGAGGTAATTTTTGGCATACTTTGTTAAATCAGATGGGTCAGTTCTACTATGCAGCTAAAGCATTTGATGCACTGGAGAAACTGGACCCAGGATCCAACTACTGGGAGGGCAAGAGAGGGGCTTGTGTCGGCATCTTCCAGCTCATACTGGCAAACAAGGAGCCCAAGTATGTTTGTCTCTTTTTCTTTTGCAATAATGTGATTGTAGCATTACAAATTACCAAAATAAATTTGAAGTGTGGTTTCCAATCATTGCCCAGTAAAACGTTGATAGCATCTAGACTGACATATTAAATGTTTAGGGTGTGTTTTTGTGGGTGACTGTGATGTCTAAATACAGGAAATTTCAGAAATGATTGACTCCTGATCAAATCTTGTTTTCTCACATATGTTTGTGTCTAGGGAAACACTTAAAGAGGTGTTGTCTCTGCTACGAAATTCAGGAAACCCTCAGGTTGAATACATCATCAGAGCTCTGAGGAAGTGGGCCAAAGACAACAGAGTCCTTCTCTCATGAGAACTTTGGGTACTGAACTACAGCTCCCGGCATCAAGAGCAGCTACATTATGCAGAACTATGGAACTACTATCTCTGCCACACGTATTGTGAAAATATGTACGTTTTTAATTGAAATTCCCTATGTGTCTATGTATTTGTATTAAAATGTTACTTTGTTATTTTATTGGTTTTATCAGTTTTGTCGGTGACCGATTTTTATGAAATTTAGTACAATTATGCTAAAGAAATCAGACAAAAGATATGAGCAAATGCCACAGAGAAAAGGGGAAATAAAGAAATAAGTAGATGACAAAGAAATTAAATGCTTTTCTGCGGATTATTGTAATAAGGAACGGGTATGTTACAGTTAAACTGAATATCAACAGGTGGTGAGCGGTGCTCCACACTTAATCATCCATGTTGGGCCGATCAACAGACAGCCAACCACCTGTCTTGCTTTCTCTCGTTTAGGATTTAATGTTTTGAGTGTTTGTGAGTGTGCTTGTGCCATTCTAGAAACATGAACATCGCAGCATTTCCCCAAATAGACCTAAAAAAGGCTTCAAATGAAATCAGTCGATAGTTAAATGGAGATCAGGCCGGTAGTTTATATTTGAATAAGCATGTGGTGTGCGTTTCCCACAGCCCGTCCTTCACCCAGACACTTTATAAAGGTCATAATAGTACTGACAGTTTTGTTATTATCGCCTGTTGTGAAAGGGGCGGGACCAGGATCGGGGCACACGGTGATTGGACGTGACGATGCGCCAAGTCACGATGCTTCCGTTCTGTGACTCCGCGCAGGCGCAGTGACACCTCTCTTCTGATATTTTATTTACTCCCAAAACCCAAGATGGCTCCCGTGAATGTCTCGTCCCCATAGCAAATCGAGGATGCAAGTAGCTGCCGTTAAAACAACTTTTCCGCGACCGTCACAACCCGTGGAGTTCATTTCGTATGGTGCGGAGGAGGCCCGGACATCCGTCTAGGTACTGAGCAGCCGTCGGAGCTTCGCGAAACCTTCTTCAAGCCACCAATTTGGAGTAGTTTCGCGAAGTAGTGGTTGTCCTCGCTGTCGCCGTCTGTCCGGAGCGAGGTTCAGGCAGGCAGCTCATCCAAATGGCCGAACCGAGAAAAGTGCAGTTTGTCACCCTCTCGGCCTTCGCAGCGGGAGCGGCCGCGGAGTCTAGGAAACGCCGGCTGGAAGAGGAGGCCGACTTCAACTTCGGCGGCGCCGGTGAGGTCGAGGCAGCGACCGGGGCAGCGGGGGCTCCCAGCAACGGTCGTCTTGGCAAAAACGGCGACGAGGAGAAGGCTGTGGGCGAGAAGAGGGCGACGGTGCGGCTCAACCTGTCTCTGCCGGAGCCAGACGACCGCTCCTCCGCCGAGTTTAATTACGGTGAACTCATCCAGAACCTCCAGGTAAGACCTGCGTGTTTCGCTCACGTCCCCGGGCCGGGTGACACCAGGGCTGGAGTTAATTCTGTTTGCTTTTGGCAAGTGTTTGTGGAGACTTGGGAGGGGGAAGTGCACCTTGTCCTCCCGTGGACTGGCCTGGTTGAAACTGACCATTAGTACGACTCCACACAAAAGACGGCAGCAGCAGTTCTTTTTTTTTTGCTGCACCACGCAGCCGGCCCGTCCGCTCTGCGTGCTTTCCAACTTCTGCTGCGCCGTGTCAGATTCTAGCTTTTTATTCGAGGGCGCTCCTCTTATTCCCGCACATGTACGGATTGTGCTCGTCTTGTGATGCTACCTGTGTCTTGGCCAGCTTGCCCAGCAACAGCCCTCCTTCACAGCCATCACAGCCCGTGGAGTTGCCACATGCAGCTCGGCCCTGTGGCTGCGGGTGATGGATGATGGAGCATTGCTGGTGGAAGTACCAGGATGTAGCACGTGAGCCAGGCGAATGTCAGAGCCGAGATCACAGAGGCGCTCGCCTCGTTTGGGTCCACGGTGCGGACGGGGATGCTGCGGGCCATCATGTTATGCTTTCACAGTGATGGCAAAAGCACATTGTTATCAAATGTATTTTGTATTTGTGTCCAAAAGCCATGTCAGGACAACGTTTGACATTTTGTGTTTTTTTTCCTTGTTCATTTATATCACGTTTTCTGTTAGTATTGTTATAATGTATTGATATTTAAAAATTAAAATGATCTTTTTCTTGGTAGTCAAGTTGCATCGAAGTGGTAGGGGCATTTAAACTCGGGCATCTAATAATTAATCTTCATAATAGTTAATATTACTCATTTTCACTGTTCCAGGTAAAGAATAATCCTCCAAGTCTTACTTCAGTTCACAATCCCAACGACCCCTTCAACGATGACGACAGAGAGCGGCTCCAGCTTGAGGCCCTGGCCAAGAAGTTTGAAAATAAATATGTGAGTCGTTTTTCATCCTGAGACTTTTTAAAATTTGGTCATGTTAGAATTTTGCACTGACTAATTGGATTTTTGGTACATTTTAATATTTATTTGAGAGTCCAAACAAAAATCTGATAATCTGATAATCATGTTTTTACGGAGCACAAATTATTATTTGCAGGAAATTCTGCGGTTGAAACAACCCACTTGCCGCTGCGGGACGAACTGTTTCTGAGTGATCTCACATATACATAGAGTACATACATAAGTTTGCTATTAGCTGTTATGGTGGTTTGGATTTCTGTTTGTTTATTTAAATAGTTATTTGTTATCGTCAAGTACATTTATTTTATTTTTCAAAATCTCAGCTTTACAGCAAGTGACTCCCTCTATCAATAGACTAGTGGCCAATGGAGAAAATACAACCACCTCAAGAGCAACACAGATGGTTTTATGTTTATATATGTACACAATGTATTCATAAATATAAACCTTTGGGAAAATATCATCCAGATATGTAATAACATTGGACAGTGAAAGAATACAATTATTAAATAATCATAAAAAATAAAATAAAGTTCAAGAATGAACTCCAACATATGTTAGGCATTGTTTGATTTTTCTGTTGTACAATTGCACAACAATGATGATGATCTAAGATGATTATAGATGAGCATGATCGATGTAGTGTTTAATGTAGCTTTGTGTTCTTCAGAGGACCAAATATTCATAAAAACACATGAAGAAAGAGGACTCTGAGCCATTTCAAGATTCAACTTAGAGTAAATGTAGGGAATTTTCATCGGAATTAAAATCCAAACTTAATATTATATTTTTAAAATATTTTTCAGGCTAACACAGAGGAGGAGAAGAAGAAGAAGAAGGACAGAATGCAAGATTTGATTGATATAGGCTTTGGCTACGACGAGACAGACCCCTTTATCGACAACTCAGAAGCTGTGAGTGCTGCTCACTTTATTAATGAGATATTGCACTTATGGTTCAGTCTTTTTGCAGATGTCCATTTTATTTAGTTAGATATCGCCCTTAAGTCTTAACAATAATGTTGCATATTGTGCTTTTCTCCCTTGAAAAGAGTTTAATCCGCCGTCTTCGTCACATTCCTAAACTGCTGCTCTCATTTCTTGTTATTTTTTATATATTCTTATTCCTCGGCTGTTAAATATTGATTTCCTGCTTTGATCTTTTTATACGGTGCATTCGGTGGCTCTCCTAAAGATAGACCTCCGTCCCTCCTTACAACCAACCTGAGAATATGGTCTAAAATCATCCTCATGACTCATAGATGCATACGTGCAGTCCACACACGGATGTGTCTGTGTTTTTCCTCACTGCTGCTTGTTGCTCAGGATTCACAGATCACTCACATTCCGACTAAACGCTACAATTAAACTCTCTCATTATATGATATGTTTGGTTTTTTTGATAGCTGTCTTTTCTGCACTCACAAGAAGGCTACGCCTGTTTGACCTTTTTTTTTTTTTTTTTTTTTTTCCTTTCGTTTTGAGACGCTCAGTGATTGAAAAGGTGTTTTCTCCGGTGTCTGGAGGGGGTGTAATATTTCATTTATTTGGCGCAGAACAAGTCAACAAGCCAAAATGTTCCTCTGACCAACATTCGTAAAAATGCTGATTCGTAAAATTAATAAGGAAACCATCTCATAATATCCACTTTGGCTGTCCTGTGATGCTATAGTATGGACTGTCCTCTCTGTTATTTCTCTCAGTATGACGAACTGGTTCCAGCGTCTCTGTCCACAAAGCTGGGGGGATTTTACGTCAACACTGGCACACTGCAGTTCAGGGCGGCCTCCGACTCCGAGCCAGAGGAGGGCAAGGTGAGCCGACTTTGACATGTTCCTAACAGAACGTAAGGAAATGGGCCTGGGAAATGTTTATTACTAAACTAAGTAAACCAGCAGAGAAGCTGGAATGCAGGGAGGCTCACAAGAACTGGTTTCATCGAGCAGCGGTGCGTGACATCTGTTCTTTTAGAAAAATCTCATCACTAACATTTTAGCTCCCAATGTTATTGGCATGTAATGTCATTGGGCTTGGTGAAAAGTTTTGTAGATGTTATCCGTCAAATATTGACTGACATCAGTCATTATATCAAGAAAATTTTCTGAAAGACACACTGATTCAGGCTCCCTCTCTCCCTCCCTCTCCCCCTCATTCACTCAGTCACTTACTCACACTCAGGCAGAACTGATTGATTTTCACTGTGCGCTGTCTTCATCTGCTTCTTTGAGTTAAGGAGTGTGTGCGCGCTATCGTTTCAGAACTCTAATGACAACAAAGAACAGGTAATGAAGAAGAGGAAAAAGAAGGATGTGAATGACCTGGAAGAGAAGGACGCGGAGAAGAACAAAGAACCCAGTCAAGGGTGAGTCATAAGAGAACAATATCATTGTCTGTCTGTTTTTATGGTGGTCTTGTGTCAGTTTATGAATTTATTCTTATTCATATGAGGGCTTTTTATTTATTTACAGCTCATGAGAAGCTCAGCCTGCTGCCTTGTGTCTCTTCATTTTCTGTAAAATAAACCCTTTTAAGAAAATCATTTACCACCTAATCAAAGAAGTCATAACCATTAGTCTCTGCAATTAAAAAAATGTCACATAGACATTGTTATTTAAAGGCCCTCTCCTATGCTTTAAAAGTGGACGTGTGAGGATGCATTTATCCCCTCTTTTCTTCGCTAATAATCATCCTGCCAGTGTGATATTATACGCTTTTGCGCGGATCCTCTCGTACTTCTATCTTGAAGAGACTCTGACTGTGACATGCTCTTAGCTGCTGTGACAAGCCAGCCACCAGAAAAATCTCCACGGTCCATGCTCAGACAGGCCAAACACACGCCACCTCTCTCAAAGTATTCTCCAAAAATAGAAGCAAAAACCCCCCACGTTCCTCTTGCAACATTTAGAGACACTGTGGAATGTAATTATGCATACACATGTTTTGATCATTCTCTGTTGGTACAGAAAATATTGACTGACACGTTGACAAATCCAGAGACAACTGCACACAAGGACCTGGAAATAGAACACTGATTAAATCATATGGACAAGTTGATTGTCTCCCGTGTTTTGTTTGAACGAATGAAGCGAAACAAAGTCCTGATGCAGTTTGAGGACCTTTTTGTCAAACTTCTTTTCAAGCGTGTACTAAACATTTTGTTTGGAACCACTCCGACAGAGCACCAGCCCTAACCGTCCAGCGGCTGGAGAAGAAGAAGAGAAAGAAGCTGATGAAGGACTCTCTCTACCTGGCAGCCATGCTCCGCCGCTTCACCCGGGAGAAGGAAGAGATGAGGAAGACGAACACGAACGTGGCGCCCCCGGGTTTGGCAGAAGCTGTGGCTAACAAGTTGCACTCCACCAACTCAAAGAACCACCTGTTGGCCACTAACTCCACCCATCTGCAGGGCAACACAGCAAGCAGCGACTTGTCACTGGCCGACCTCACCTCTGACCCCGCTGTGATGTCGCTGCTTGGCTCGGCCAATGAGAAAGAACTGCAGGATCTCCTAAGCGACCTGGACTTTGGCATGGCAGACACTGACCAGAAGCATGCAATGGTGGCGGCCAGGGAGAATGGCATTCTGGGAGTTGGTGTTCCAGGCTCTAAAGGAGTAGCAGCAGCAGGAGGAAGTGGCCAAGGACGAGGCCTGGGGTCTTCCAGCGGACTGTTTTCTCCTCCTCTGCTGCCCAATGGACTGCCTGCTCCTCTTATCAAACGAATCGAGGACCTGCGGGCGGTGAGTACACAGAAAGTAGCACTACGTGTTACTAAGTCCAACAAGAATAGGCCCCTAAAACTCTGGGAGTAACAAGGCCCCAGGTCGAACCCTCAAGGTTTTTATTGCACTGAAACAGCAGGGTTGGCTTTGTCTAATTTTCTCGTTGCTTTTTTTATCTTGTAGAAAAGGCAAAAACTGGTACAGAGAGGCCGTTGAAAAGGATGATTCATGTGAACTACACAGAGTTGAAGAAGAGAAGCGGGAGGAGGAGGGAGACATAAAGCCATTGATTTTCTTTTTTTTGGGTGCTTCCAAAGACGAATTAAAACGAATTATATAAATATATGGACGGCTTGGGAGATTCAAACTTCAAATTAATGAAAGGAAGAGTCACAAAAAAAAAACCTTGTGGCCTTTTAACTTCCTTTGTCACAGAAGAAAACAGGAGCTTTAAGTTATTCAGAGCCACAGGATGGTTTTGGTTACTGCTGTTACATTATCAGCTCTGAGAGCAAACCAAATTCCAGGGACAGGCCGCTTTTGTGCTTTGTTTATATAATATATATATATATATATATATATATATATGACAGCTTTTAGCTATCTAGCAAAAATGAGAAGCCCATCTTGTGTTTCTGTGTGAAGTTTTTGAAGGCGCAGCATCAGCGATGCATGTGTACATATTTGCAGTCTGGAACAGTCGAATGCTGACTCAACTTTTTCTCCCAAAGGCCTCGCGGCAGTTTGATCAAGAGGGCAGGAAGAAATTTTTCACCCTGGACATGAATAACATTCTCCTGGAGTGAGTAGGACGGCTTTTAAATCCCAGCACACTTCTTCTCCCTCTGAGTCTCTTCCTTATTTTCAGCGAATTTCCCTCCCCACCTCTCCTGCTGTCTTTTGTTTTCTCTCTGTCTCTCGTTGTCTTTGTTAATGGCATGCTTATCATTTCCCTTCCCTTTGCCTTTTTTTTTTTAACTTAATGTTCACCCGCCGCTTGTTTTGCACAACTACGCGTTTTTCTTCCCATCGTGTTTTGTTCTGCCATTCAAACTCCACTGTCCATTTCCACCGTTGTGACTCTTCCTCTCTCCCCTTAGCATTGAGCTGCAGGTCCAGGAGCAGCCTCCTGATGTGCGATTAAGCATCTACTCGCACATGGAGGCGTTTGTGCCGTGCAACAAGGAAGCCCTCCTCAAACGCCTGAAGAAGCTCAGTCTCAACATCCAGGTAAGCGAGGCTTATCTCTGCAGGGGCGGCTCTCGACTGCTTCTGCTGGCGGGAGAGTAAGATGTGTTGCTTGGTCACCAGTCTTGTTTGTGTGCAGTGATCAGAGCCCCGCACAACAATGTGGAGGCCGGCTTTTGGGGAAAGGAAAGCCTGCGCCAATCCAATGCCACTACTCTCCTATCACATGAACTGATCTGCAAATTCTAATGTGTGTTTCTACCCACCGGTAAACATGTAATGAGCAGTGTTAAGGTGGAGTAGGCTTCTTGTGCGTTTTCTACTGTCAGTCTGCAAGCAGCAATTCATGGATTTGTGTGGCATCGTTCCTCTCCATCTACTTCTCTCTCACAACTTAGTTACCACGACCAAATCCTGTCTTCCAGTCTCATTACTGGTGTCAGAGCTCTAAAGCACCGGGGACAATAACGGTTAAACGTGACAACAGCAGCTCAGCAACTAAAGCTTTCCCTCAACACTTCAGAGCGTCAAAACACGACCGCACATTTAGACTGTTATTTAGAATTAAGCAGTCCCCGAGGAAAGAGACATTGATCTGGTTAGTTATGGTTTAGACCGCCAACCTTGTGATTCCTGGCTCACCCGCTCTGCCACATTCTCTGGTTTTCCCGTGAAGAAGTTTACAGCAACTTCTACTGATAAAAATACATTTTAATAAAATAAAAACCTGCCAATTCATTAAATGTTCTGACCATAATATTGTAAATGATTCATGGCTGAACTCTGTTGAGTACAATAAGGCTAAAATAATTGAAATTTGAGGACCGGTAAAGATTTTTTGGGGGGAAAAACCATCTTAAGTGCCGTTTCCAATGATAAGACACTAGATGATGATGTTGATGTCCAGCTGTGGGAAATATGCAAGTATTAGTTTGGCCAATCAGTGTCACTCAGTGAACACGGTTCCTATTTTGGTGCTTTATACCACTAATTTGCAGTGGTTTCCTTTGCCCTCATGCTCCACTATGGCCACACAAATATTTGGGAATTTTTCGGAACAATATACAGTATGATAAATATTTTCAGTGTCCTTCAAATCATCCTTTCTCTGAGCTGCTTTGTTTGACCTCCAGTTACCGGTACTCCTCCGCCATCTTCTCCGCTCCGGTTGTTAATGTTGCAGTGTTGACTAACTACGTCAACAAGCTCCCCTGCTCTCTTTGACTCTTCCCATGGATTGATTTTCTCCATTATTCTTCCCTTTGACTTCAATTTTCTCCCTCCAACCGTTCTTGTTTTTCCCCCAACTTTCTGTCCCTTTTCTTCACAACTCTCTGTCTCTCTCCCTCTCAGGATGACCGTCTACGGACGCCGCTGTTGAAGCTGAAGCTGGCTGTGTGTAGTGTGATGCCGGAGCAAATAGCCAGATACAACATGGACTGCATGGCCAGGGTTGCAAAGTAAGTGAATCTTTGTTGTTGTTTCTAGTGAGAGATTGAAGCGGTGAAAGCAACCTGAAATCCTTTGCCCTAATTTTCACCACTTTCTGCCTCAGCTTGTCATCAACTCTATATTACATGTTATGTTTACAGATTACAGACATTTATGTTTAGTTCTTAACTAAGCTATATATCTGATAACACAATAGCTTTTGTTTTTTCATTTAAGGGTGAGCTGCTTTAAACAGGTCAGGTTTCTACACACCTTTTACCTGTCACTGAACATTCAAACCATAAACCTACAAGACTGTAGAAATAATCAGGTTATACAGAAAAGTTTATTCAAGCCACTTGTGAACGTGTTCTTGTATGTTTACACATTGGCGACTGTGTGCTTCCTGCAGGCAGCAGTCAGGGGAGGGCGATAAGAACGGCTCAGAGGAAGAAGACGAGGAAAAGCCTGGGAAAAGGGTGATGGGCCCGCGGAAGAAGTTTGCCTGGGACGACAAGCTCAGGTAAAGATCCGGCCTTGATATTGTGTCTTCTCTGTGTCTAATCCAGCCAACAGACGTGACAGAGAAGGAGGCAAGTAAAATGAATGATGGTTGAGACTATTCCTTAACTGTTGAATTTGAAACGGTGCTTTTTCAGAGTAATCCACTTCTTTTTAACACAAGGCCGTTCTTCTTCCTTATCAAACCCACAATTCAAAGCAACCACGACGTTGATTCTAAGACTGTTGTGTTATTCTAGTAACTGATCATGTAAACTCAGGTGGAGCTGTGGAGCAGCTGCACACGTCTGGTAAACATTCTTTATAACTCGTCTTCAGTCCCAACAGACACTGCGGGACTTCAGTTTTTTCATATGCAGGAGAATCCTCCCTAGATCTGGAAACTGAAATGGACGTGTACAAACTGAAGTTTCCCCTTAAAGTTTCTAAGGAACGCTTTAAGTCTCGTGCCTGCTTGAATGTTGGAACGCTGAGTACTTCTGTTCATATAATTACAAAACCCTTGAGATTGACTTTCTGCTCAGCAGCTCATCATTCATTTTTGTAACCGCCTCGACATTTCAGGAATGTTTATTATTTTTATTTTTTTTATCAAAGCCGACTCCATGAAGAAGAAGTCTTTGCCATTGTCATTACGCGCCCAACACCTGGAGCCTAATTTGTACGTTAATAGTGAACCTCTGTGTGTGCAGGACCCTGCTGTGCAGCTTAGTGCGCGTGAAGCTGAGCTGCTACGAGATGGAGAGCCAGTGCTCTCTGTCTGTGGAGGACTACCTCAAGGCCTTCTTAGAGAATGAGGTCAAACCACTATGGCCAAAAGGCTGGATGCAGGCCAGGTGTGTGTGTCACTTTGGGTTTTTTATGCGCGTTGTATTTAAATAGCTGTGTTGTGTAACAGCCAGTGAATAAATGAATTCATGGTGGTGAGGCGGTCAGTGAAAAGTTGATGTTTTTAAATTTAGAATTTATCTAATTACATTTTTCTTTTTGGAGAAGCAATAGTTTAGTCTAGTGTGTTTACAAATTTCCCATCCAAAGAAGTGAAGAAATGAGTTTTTAGTAGTATTTACTAAGCAATGTCAAAGCCATATTTTCTAAGAAATAAATGTTTTCTGGTTAATCGTCACTTTCCCAATATTTAACTTCCGTAGAATATTCTTTTGTGTGCACTTATCTCTACATTTACGTTTGTGTTGCTCGTAAACGGCCAAAACACAGGTGTCCGATTTATTTCTCAGGTAAGCAATTATTAGCAATGACGCTTTCGAAAATCTTTTCCTCTACGTTCTATGCTAAGTAACTTGTAGAAATGTATTGAGTTAACTGTGCTGACATTGGCCTTTGTGGTCTTCTGGCAATGACGCTGTCTGTTTGCTCTGCTCAGGATTCTGCTCAAGGAGAGTCTTTCCGTTCACAGTCACCTCACTGGAAACCTGTAAGTATTTACACGCCTTAATAACACTACTACTACTACTACAGTCTATGGAAAAACAGGGTTTTCATTTTTGTTTTGGCCTGAATGCAAGTTGTAAACAGAAAATTCTGTTCAATTCAGAGTGAAGAGGAGAATGGTGCCTGGGCAAAAGGCCAAAGCCAAGGTGAGTGACAGCTCAGATCATCTACCATATATATAAATAACACCAATATGATACTGTGGTCAGTGCTTTGCCGTGTCTTTGTTATTTCTGTGTATGTTTTATCTTTGTAACTGCTCTAAAAAAACTTTGATAACATTAACAAATAAAGGCCAAAAAAACAGCCACTAGCTAAATTTAAAATCCTACGCATTTCCACAGCACAGAATCCTGCTACACTCACTACTATATATTAAAGTAATAATAAAAAGAACCAGTCATGTCAATATATTTATGTCTATTTGTAATCATGTCTGTGCAAATGAGTTTCCATTAACTGGAAAAAAGGACAAAAATAAATGAATGAAGGCCTCCGGTCTCTGAGCTACTGACACGGATCACACGTCTTCTGTTCTTCAGGAGGGTCTTTGGATCCACAAACCACCTTGTCATGATGACCTCCACCCCGTCTCAGGCCTCCTGCGTGTCCTCTCTGAGCTCCACCCGCCAGGCCCCCTCCTCTGCCTCGCCCCCGGAGCCAATCTGTCTGTCGGACTCGCTGGATGAGGATCTGACCGCTCCCTCTCTGGACTCCATCTCCCACGCACTGGCTCTGCTCAGCAATGCGTCAAAGGGCCTCGGCCTCTCGGACAGCCCCTTGTCGCCCCCGCCCCTACAAATGCCCACCTCTTCTCCTCCCCCCGTCACCCCTCATTACCCCTCCGCCTCTCAGCTTTCTGCCTCCCTGGCATCGACCACGCAGCAGCATTCCCTCTCGAAGGTGGAGGCCACTCCCCTGGTGTATGCCGGGAACATGACAACGACGACAATTATAACAACGCTACCGACCTCCTTCTCTACCTCCTCTTCCTCCTCTTCCTCGTCTCCGGCTGTTTCCTCCTTGGCTCGTGTGCAGGCAGCCGGCCTGTCGCTGGCTTCCAGGACTGCAGTTGGTCCTTTCGGCCTGATTAAAGCATCCGGCACCATGAGCCAAAACCAAACCCAGACGCCGAGACTCGTTACCATGGCATCGTCCAACCACAGGCCGAGCTTGGTGATGGGCATTAGTGGCAAGATGCAACCACATCCATCCCCGTCGCCGCCGAAGCAGCGGCCTCCGCCCACCGCTTCGCCACTGCTGCCCCCCCATCAGAAGGGCTTTGTCAGCCCGGCGGGGATGCTGGGAGCGATGGGAGCCCCTCAAGGACTGGCCAAGAGCAGCGTCAAAGCCAGCAGCAACGGCAGCGTGAACAGCAGCCTCACGCCGTCTTCCTCCCCCTCCCCCTCCCCACTGTCCCGCTCTAGTTCCATCACCCACGCTGTCCTGCAGTCCTTCTGCCCTCAGTCCACGGCGGCCTCCTCGGCGTCCCCCACCTCGCATACCTCACACTCCTCTCAAGGTAAATCCCACACGCATCATCATCACCACCATCACCACCAGGCTAACTTTATCACACCCATGCAGGCCACGCTCACCAAGTCCTCCCACAGCAGCAACTCCTCCCCCATCATCAAGCTCACCCCCCGGCCTCCCGCACCCACCCCGCCTCCCTCCTCCTCACCGTCCCCGTCATCTTCGCCCTCACACCCGCTCTCCCATCAAATGATCCCCAGCCAACAGCAGCAGCACCAGTACTCCCCCAAAACCCCCAAAACCTTTCGCCCCCCGTTTAGCGCGTCGTGCGGTGGCGGGCAAGTGAAGCAGACGCAGGGACACTTCAGTATTGCTGGAGGCCAGAAAGCTCAGTCCACGACGAGCGCCAGTAGCGGCCTCAACAGCAACTCCGTCCTCAGCAAGGGGGTCATCTCCACCGCGTGCAGCCGCCCAGACCGAGCGCCCCTGGCGTCGGCGCCTTCGGTCTCGGCCAATCACGGGCAGAAGCAGAGGGAGAGGGTGGTGGGTGGGGCCACTCAGAGCTCGAAGGCAGGAAACAGTTGGGCTGCTTCAGGAACCATGGCCACGTCCTCCACAACGTCACACCTCTCGCAGGTTTGTTGCTTTTGGGGACAAGACGAATATTTCGCGATTAGCGTTACATTCCTGAATAAGTGGGGAAAAAACGTGTGGTTTTGTGCAGGTATCGTCACCTGGCGCCTCCCTCCTGGGCGGCCCCTCTGCTCTGCCGCTGGGCTTCGGGATGCTGGGAGGCCTGGTGCCAGTCTCGCTGCCCTTCCAGTTCCCCCCGATGCTCAATTTCAACCCTGCCGGAGCCCCAGGCATCGCCGGCATGGCTTCAGCCCCCAGTTCCAACTCAAGATACACCATGGCACAGAGCGGCCTAATAGGTGAGTGGACACGCAACATTTGTATTTGAACCCAGAGACAAAATAATTCAGGAACATCTCAACTTAAAAGGAAAATGTCGTTAATATTCTATAATTACAGTTGTGTGAAAAAGTGTTTGCCCCCTTAGTGATTTATTTTTTTGCCACACCTAAATGTTTCAGATCATTTAACAAATTTAAATATTAGACAAAGATGACACAATCAAACGCAAAATCAATTTTTACCACGTAAGGCAGAAAAAGATGATTGACTGAATGCGGTGCAATAGAGTGGTGCCGTCTCGTGTGGAGGATCCAATAGAAGTTACTGAGTGACTTCACACAAAGTCTCGATGTGGAGAAGGGATGAACCTTTTTATAATAGTAGTTCTCAAAGCCCAGTAATTATTAATAACCAAATGTTTTTAATATTTAGAGCAGCACAAAGCATACTTCCATCTTAAATGAACACATCGCTCATTGATACACTTTTGGTCAAACAATGAAGTTGACACAGAACATTTAGATAAGCGGACATTAAATTAATTCATTGATTGTTGGTTTGGGGTTTTCGTTGGGTCCGTCAACAGAATATAGAATTTCACCAGATTCAAAGTATCTTTTGTTCCCCCTAATATTTTGGTCAATTGAAATCGATTTAATATTTTGTACTGTTTTGTTTTAATTAGCAACTTGCATTCACGCAGATGAAAAAACACTTGTTCAGCTCTGATTGAAACCCTCAACGTCAATTCGACAGATGTCTGTGGCCTGCCGGTGCAATCAGCTGTGGTTCATTTGGAAAAGAAAAGAAAAAAATGCTTCACAAAAGGGGCAATTAATCATTTTAAACTTTTTATACTATATATATATACTTTTTATATATATTTTATAGAGAAATGCCTGGTAAGTTACCTCGTTTAATTGAAGGTGACTATATCAGGGCTTTTGTTTAAAATCCAAAATGGATGTAAGAAATAAGAGATTAAATGGATTTTCTCAGTTCGGTCCATCCAAGTGTGCCCGCGTGTGCGTTTCATAAACCAAGTCTCCATCTTGTGAACCTCGCTGCCCCCTGATTTTGATCCTCTTTCTCTTGCCCTGCCCCTCCTTGTCTCTCCTCAGATCTGTATAAGAGTCTCCAGTCGGGCTCGCAGGCTGCCCTACCTCCTCACTTGCAGCTTGCTTTCTCAGGTAATCTGCATTCCTCTTTGTCCTCCATCTGTCCGTCAGACCGACCCGTCGTCCTCTGCTCGGCTGCTTGTTAACGTTCTGCTAGCTTCAGTTCATGTGGTGTTTAGCATGCCTTGTGCTGGTTCTCTGTAGCGCAGCACATAAAAGCAGCATGTTGGGTGAATTGAACGTGACATGAAGGACGTCTTTATCCACAGAGAGTGTCCTTCAATGAAACTGTCATTGAGTTGTCTAAATGTTCCCCACTCAGATACGAACCAAAGCCAGGGTGGAGACATGAAGAGGAAACCCCACTGACCAATAACGGCACAGGAGGCCCACACCAGCAGGGTGACATCACAGCCTCCTGGACACATCCACCAATAGGAATCTCCACTTTGACTGATGCAGTGCGAGAGGGCGGGGCCTCCACGGCCTGTTTTATAAATGGACCTAAAAGAGAATCGGCTTATCCGATCTACAAGTGGCAATGATTCATTACTTTAACTGTATTTTCCAATGAACCGGGTATGAGAACAAGACCGAGCGAATGACGAGAACACCTTTTTATTTAGCTTATTCTTTTGTCAACATGTTTACATATGACCGACCTTGATCACTGTGGAATGCGTGTGAGCGAGGTGGTGATACAGATTAGAGTAGTACTATGCTACGTAATATAAATTGTGATTAAGATTATTGGGAATAACAGGATTTGTTCTCTTCTGCAGTACAAAAAAAAAAGATTATTTCCTTGTCTTTTGGTCTCAGATGTGGGAAACTTGCTGTCCGTAAACTTTAGCGTGGTCACCTCTGCTCCCACAAGTGACTTAAGTAGTAGCTTAAATTGATATTGATAAATTATTTGTAATTTACACAGGGACAAAAACATGTGGCGTGCGTGTGTGTGTGAATGAGATAGAGAGCGAGAGTGGTGAAGTTGACGTGTGTGTGTGTACATAAAAAAAAACAATATACTGTTAATGTCTTTCCAGATTATTCTGTATGTTCTGGGTCGAGACGTGTACCTTCTCTTCACAATAATGAGTGAGCGTAAGTTTGATGCCCCTCTCTTGCTCAGTGTGTTTTGGTGCTGTTTAATCACACTGGACCTTCTCTGGAAAAAAGACTTGAATTGCAGTTTTGGGCTCTTGTGAGTAGAGGAGCCTCCTGTGAGAGAGGGGAAAAACGTCAAGATTGTAGCCTACTTTTTTTTTTAAACTTTTTTTTTTTAGCTAAAATGGGTATTTTATTTCTCTGCTTATTAACTCAATCCAACTTAATACAACACAACGCCTTAGTTTGTATTTAAACGTATGAAAAAGATCTATGCAGGACTGTAAAACGCTCAATGCAAGTCGTCGCTTGGCTTTCAACCTCCACTCAACTAGTCGGCGCATCTCTAGAGTTGTAAATGTTTGTAGATGTTCGGTCGATCGACACTTCTGTTTTCCCCGGGCGTGTTCAGACAGATCGGGAAGCAAATGCTGTGGCCGGTTTGCACACAGTCAATCGAAAGAATCCATTAGAGGAAGTGTTTGAAGTTGAGGGGCAAAAGTTTGGGTTTTTTCTGCGTTGGTGTCCTCAGGTTGTCTGACACGGACGACGCCCCCTCTTTGTTAATAACTTGCAAATTGTCCAATATTAACACTAAATTGATTAAGCTAATCCGCTCCAGCTCCATGTTAGCATGGGGCTAACCTCTGATGATGATGATGTGTACGTGACACTAACGTGCACTTTGCTGCCTGTCTGAACGAACCTGTAGAGAGAGAGCGTACCTCTGTTCACTGCGCCGTTCTTCCTGAGTCTCTCCTCCACGTGTGTCCGTCCGACCAGCTGCGCCGAGAATGGCGCCAAAGATTGTTCTGTAGCTCACTTAGATGGGGCGCGGCTGGTCTCTGTGATTAACCCACCTACCCGAGTGTCCATGTGTGGTCCTTCAGGATGTCATGTGACTGGAGCAGTTGGTGACATCTTAAAAATTGTGCTTTGTTTGGGGGTCGAGGAGGATAAAAATGACATTTTCGTGGTTAACTGGTTACTTAATTCGGTCTTTTGTAGATTCTTTTTGTGTGTCGATTTGTTAAATTAAACAAAACAGGTGGTTTTCATGATTTTCTTTTTAAAGCTTTCTACATCTTCAGGTGCCAAATGAGAGAATACAAATTAGTGCAAGATATTTTATATTGATGTGTTCTAGACATTGTTGTGGAACAACCTTTTCATTCTCCATCACACCAGCTGGCTCATGGAGTGGTCCTCCTCATGGGTAAGCTCGAGCACCTGAGGTCCTTAGACTCATTAAGCTTCCATTGAAATGAAGACCCAACTCGTTCCTTGACTTGTGGCAGCTGCCGACCCATCCGGGCATCTAAACCCAAACCAGGTAAGGCCACTCGTTAAACATTTTTATTTGTAGTAAGAGCAACACATTTCTCATATGAAGTTAGTTTACAATAAAAGGGGCATTACCTGGCAAAATACTCATAGCATATTGAAAAATGTGCGCGTCGAGTAAAAAGTAAACTGGAAAGTTACGAATATCTTTTAAACCCTTTGGAAATACCTTCTCTGAAACATAGAAAATGGTCAAAAGAATTATGTCTGTATAAAGGACTTTGTCTTAAATGATAATGCAGTTTTTCAGAAAAGGACAATTAGTGTCATTGCCGAGTCATCGGGTGAATGTCACTGCCTGCCACGGCTGCCGTCATAAAAAGTAATTTAGCCAATGTTTGCAGCTCCATTATATAAAATGTTGCAATACGTCATATATAAATACATCTTTATAATAAAGTGAAAGCCATAAAAGCTCTATTAGAATCAGATTGTGGAAAGAAGAAAGAGTTGGACTCATGCCAAATGAGTAGACACTGAATTAAATAAATACAGCTACAATGAATGCTTTATTTTCCATACAAAATCAAACAATGTCTAGAAATACAAGAAATAATATGATGGGAGTATTTGCAGTTGAATGCCTGGTTGTCAACAGCCAGCCGGGTAATAATAATAAAGTAAAGATTGTTAACTACTTGTAGAGTTAAAGCTCTTCAACCAAATAGGTCCTGTACAGACCTTTAGTTCCCAACATGGCTTCAGTACTGAGACTTGGTTACACAGGAAAATCTTAGTAAACCATTTTGTTTTGGGAAGCCGTGGGCTCATCTTCTCGTGTTACTAATGATTCTATAATACTGATTTTGACCCAAACACTGATGCGAGGAGGTTATATTGAACATGGAGTTAGTCACCATGATATGTAGCACAACAGAAATGGTTGAATCGCTCTGCTCGATGTACCCGTTTCACACGTGTAGTTCAATTATTGCCCACTCATGTTCTTATTCAGTGTCTAAGGCACTTTTAAAGAAACATACTGTTAACTGGAAGGACCAAGAAGTCCACTGAACACAATCAGCAGATCCATCCGTGATGAAGAATGAGGGTTTTAGTGGTTTACCTGTCGAGTCACTGAGCTGAGAAGTTTAACACTTAAACACTGTTGCAAACATTCTTCTTTAGCTCCAGTACTCACGTTTTATGGATTTAAACTTGTTTATCAATTTTGATGCCTGAGAGTCTGAAGATTCTGTAAGATTCTGATTCTTTCGCTCTGACTCTCATGTAGTAAAACTGGGGGATGCAGAGAGACTGACCTCTAGCAATAAGAGGACTTTGTTTAAACGCAACTATTAGCGCCTCTAGTAAGTAGTTTTTCTGTGCATTTTTCAGCATTATTCTCAGCTCAGGCCAACCAACATTAGTGACAATGGTCAACAATGCAAAATGTTCACCGCGTGAGCTGAGATTTCTAGTTAAAACCCAGCGAGACATTCATTCAATGTTGCGATGAAATGCAGAAAATAAAATACCTTTTTTTGTCAGTTAAACAATTGAAAACCAGCGTCTTTGTTCCTCATTTGCGCGACGCGAGGTGTTGGTCGTTCTTGTAGTGTAGAAACAAACCGTCCGTACATCAGAGTGAGACTTGTGCAACTAAAGCAGCTGTCGTGGCGTTTCAAAGGCCACAGTGACCTTTTGTTTTGTGTTGGCTTTTTCACAACTAGTGACCAGAACGCTAATAACGACACTAAAGTGTAGTCCTTCATCCATTAGGGGTGCGTTCACATACATTACACACGTGATGCGCATGCACATTTAACAGCCTCCACCTTCAATTTCACACGTATAAAAAGCACTTTTTGGACCTGTGTGTACTTTCTCAATAAGCTGACGCCCGATGGGAGGGAGAGTATTACCCTAATGACGCTGAGACTAGCACCTCGCCGCAGGAGACCAGCGAAGCAGAAGTGTTTGTTTGCCCGCGTGACTCTCCGGGACTGGAGGGCAATGGATTTTTCCTGCAGTGGTTAATGGCTGCCAGGCACACAGCATCACCAAAAACATCGCGCCAATCTTTGGGCCAGTCTGGCGTTTGAAATGAATAAAGACGATGGAAAACGAAGAGGACAGGTGAGCTGGGTAGGTGACAAAGGAGGAAAAAAGGCGAGGAACGGAGAAGGTTGCCGCGGTTACTCTGCGTTGGCGGTTTGGATCTCGTTGAAGTCCCCGGCGCGGCTGTCACAGTCGTCGTCGGACATTTCGACGGAGGCCCCGTCCAGGTTGAGGTTGCGGCGGCCCGAGCGGCCGGAGGAGAAGCTGCTGACAGGGCCGCCGCGCCTGCTCAAAACATTAGATGAAGGGATGAAGAACATGAGCCTGCAGAAGCAAAATAAGTAAAGTGCGCAAACAGTCTGCAGTAAGATGGGATTGAGTTACGCAGTTTGCGGCACCATTGAGAGGGGAAAGTAAAAAAAAAAAATGTATATAAGAATCCTATGAGTGGACACCCTAAGTTAAATACACGTCACTGATTGCATCATCAAGAGTTCACATGTCCAGGTGTTTGTGTGAAAGTACGAGGGGCCCTTAATGGCCTCGTACCTGAGGCGGTTCTTGAGGGTGTTGACTTCTCGGGCGAGACCCTCGCTGGCCTCGGTGGCATCGTCCAGCTCCCTCTGCAGCTTCCTGCGGGCCCCGTTGGCCCTGGTTGCCTCCTCCTCCGCCTCCTCCAGCTGACGCTTGAGCTGCTTCATGCGAGAGTTGGCTTTCTCCATCTGACAGGAGGACACATGGGGAGACAGACAGAGGCAGTGAGACGCCGTGGGTGAAGGACTGTCCCGAGAAGAAGTAAATCTCTTGCATATCGTGAGTCAATACCTGCTCCTTGTACTGGTCGGCATGACGACGCTCATCCTCCACTTGCATCATCACCTCCTTCAGCTTCTTCTCCGTACGACGGACGATCTTGTTGGCTGCTGCCCTCTCCCTGCAAGATCAAAAAAGAGGGCTCATTCCCAGAAACTCGCCCCGATGGTGTTTCATCAGTTGATATCTCCTGAAAAGAATTGAGAAGAATTGTGAAGTAAATGTAAAGATGTGCGAGTTCTGTCACTAACTTTGCTTCCTGCTCCATCTGTTCCTCCAGCTGCAGGATCTTTGCCTCCAGGGCAGTGATGGACGCCTTAAACTTTGACTTCACAGTCCCCTCCAGCTCTGCCAGCTTGGACTTCAAATCCTGCATTTATGATTGTGAGGACCACGATCATTAGATATGACAACATAAATACATACATAGTGAATGAAGTGGGAAAAGGCCTTGATCAGGAGTCTAGAACAGCTCTCATTCAGCCTTCATACAAAGGCATGTTTTCTGCTGTTCTATCCACCCCCAAGCACAATTATCGTATGTATTCAACAAACTATTGAGGACCTTGTTCTGCCGCTCCATCTGTTGCCGAGCGTTCTCACTCTTCTGGGCGGCGCTGCGTTCTCCGGCCAGCTCGGTGTTCAGAGTGTCGACCTGAGGAAATTAGATGTTGTGTGACATTGATAGAAGCGATCTAGCATTTTGGACCCAGGTTTATCACAGGCGAAGTCTATTTACCTGTATGTTGGTCTTTCTGAAACGGTCGTTAAGTAGCTCCATGTTCCCCTGCTCCTCCTCAAGCTCCTCCTCCAGCTGGGCGATACGAGCTTCCAGCCTCCTCTTTTCTTCCAGCAGCGACGACCTGACACACACACACACACAAAAATGTCTTATTCAGATTAAATCCTGAAGTTAGATCTATTTTTAAATCACTTGAAATATCAGTAGGAACCAGGCAACACTGACTTTCCAGAAGCGCTGCTGGCGATCTCCTCAGCCAGCTCGTCCCTTTCTTGTTCAGCGTGTCGACGAGCCCTCTCGGACGCCGCGTGGTCCTTCATCAACGACATACAACACATGAGGATCTACAGACTGCCCTCTCATCATATCCCTCGAATACGGAAATAAGAGTCTGACTGCAACAAGTCTGATAAGTTACTGTTCAGTGTTTCCCCAGTGTTTACAACTTCACTAGTCAGGCAAACAGTGGTAGCCAGTCTTTCTGTAAGTCTCTTCGCTTACATGATTACATGTAAACAGTTCATGACTGACAACAAACTTTCAATTCAAAAAGAAAGTCTGGAATTTCACCTCCTGTAGCTGCAGGATTTCTGCTTCCAGGCCCTTGAGTTTCTTCTCGTTCTCCTTGGACTGGGTGAAGATCTCATCCCTGGAGGCTCTGGCCTCCTCCAGCTCCCTCTGATAGTCCTTCATCTGAGCCTGCAGTGCAGACCCAACGCGGCGCAGGAAGATAACAGTGAGGAATTTCATCCAGCTCATTAATGACCTGCTAATCAACACTGATGACAGACACCATTAAGTTACTATAAAACCTGTAACGCAGACCCCCAGTATTTTATCACTTCCAACTGTAGCAACTGTATTTGTGCTGCATCATCAATATTTTGTTAACAGTAGTGTCACTTCAAAAACCTGATACCCTTGTAAAAGCAATTTCATAGACAGTTGTGCGTGTGTGTGTGTACCTGTAGTTTTTTGAGTTGCTTAACAGCCTCGTCCCGGCCTTTGTTGGCAGCTTCTATCTGTCCTTCCAGCTCGTTCAGGTCCATCTCCAGCTTTTTCTTGGAGGCAACAGCCAAAGTTCTCTGCTTCCTCTCGTCCTCCAACTCTGCCTCCATCTCACGCACCTGGAGGAGCAAACAACACAACACAACAAATCAGCATATCAAGAAATAAATGAGACGGATGGATCCAATCCATGCAGGTCATCACCCATGTACCTGTTTGACAAGCGACCTCTTCTTCTCCTCCCCCTGCTCGTCTCTGGCCTGCAGGTCCCGGTCAAACTGGGCCTTCATGGCCTGCATGTTGACCTCCAGACGCAGTTTGCCGTCCTCCGTGGCCTGAAGCTCATCCTCTAACTCCTCCAGCTGAGTCCTCATCTCCTCCACCTGTTGCTCTAGAGTGCGCTTGGACTTTTCCAGTTCATGGACCTGTATGCATCATGGGGACCAACGATTATGTCAGGTCAACAGGCTGGAGTGATGCAGATTAAAAGGTCTTCAGAAAACCATGTGTGGATTTGAAGTAGAAATAATCGTTATTTGAGATTTCAACTATCCTGGCTGATCCGATATAATGAGTCTCATCTGTGCAGTGAACCCAAGGCCAGAAAATAAGAGGAAGCTACTACTGGATGGAATTGAAATAAAACTAGAATTATTCTTGAAACTTCTGTCAAATCTGTTTCAAATGGTCACCCAGCAGTAACATTTACGAGGTCAAAGGTCACTCACACTCTTCCCCACATCATCCTTGGAGCTCATCAAGTCCTCCATTTCCGCACGGAGCTGCTTGTTGAACCTCTCCAGTTCTTCTTTGGCCTCCAGGGCCTCCTCCAGAGCTCTGGCCATGGACAGAGCCTTGGTGTCCTTCTCTCTGGCCTCGGCCTCCGCGCGGTCCCGCTCCTCTGCGTAACGAGCAGAGACGCTCTTCTCTTCAGCGAGCAGCTAGTGTGGGCAAAGAAACACACATACACACACTCACATGTGACCTCGATCCGGTATTACTGGGGGGGCGATTTAAAACAATTGTCTTACCTGGTCGAACTTCTTTTGTTTCTTTTCAAGGTTTGAGACGGTCTGTCTCTGGTGGTCCAAGTCCACCACAAGGTCGTCCAGCTCTTGCTGCAGTCGGTTCTTGGTCTTTTCCATCTTGTCCATGGCCGAGGTCTTCTCCTCCAGGCGCTGGCTGGTCAGCTCCACGTCCTTCTGGAGCTTTCTCTTCACCTCCTCCAGGCCCTCCATGGAGCCCACGTCCTCCTCTAGCTTCTTCTTTGTCTCAAACAGCTACAGGAAGTCCATTTAAAAAAAATGCATTCACGACAATCCAATACTTCAACAAGTGATGTGATGTGCAAAGTCAACATTACGTAAATCTCAGCAGATGTTTGTCTTTGAAATGTTACTTTTCTACTAAAATCCGTCCACTTCTTGTTGTATAGCTTTTTCATTTATGGCCCCTCTGTTTGAGTAGCAGTGGTCCCTCAAAGTTATACGTTTGAGTGTAAGACCCCCAGATGTGCATGTGTAACCTTATCTACATATGACTACCTGGGAGTGCAGCATCTGCAGCTGCTTCTCCAGGTTGCGTCGTGCCTCCTCCTCCTCCTCTTGCTGCTCCAGCAAGGTGTTCTTATCCACCTCCAGCTGGCGGATCTGACCGCTCAGGTTCAGCTTCTGACGCGTCTCCTCCTGCCGTAACTCCTACGCACCGCAGATGATCCAGACAAAGGAAGAGCAGGGGAGACAAATCAATCACACCTATTGTTATTATTAGTAAGGGACACCTGTTAAAAAGGGACTGTTTGGATTTGTTGTGTGTTCTAAGCCTACTGTCCTGGTGATTGAACTTTGAACTATGATTATCATACATGACACTTTTCTAGTTCATACAATCATCGTAGATCTTGTTTCTGGTTGCTTTAAACTTGGATGATGCAGTGTTTTGTACCTCAGAGTCTTGCAGTTTGCTGTTCAGCTTCTCGACTTCTTTGGCCAATTTGATGCTCTTTTTCTCTGCCTCCTCCTGTAGTGCGTATGCGTTGTCCAGCTCAGACTTAAAAAAAACAACATTTGGGGTTATAAGAAAAGCATACATAACAAAAGCGCAGCATCACTGACCGCCTTTGGGGGCGTTTACCTGGAGTTTGTGCGAGCGTTCGGCCAGCTCTCCCTTGACCCTCTCCCCCTCAGTGGCCCTGGACATGAACTCCTGAAGCTGGACCTCCATCTTCTTCCTCTTGTGTTCGGACTCCATCTTTGCCTGTTGCAGACTCTTCACCTCACAGGCCAACTCTTTGTTCTCATTCTCCAGACTCTGCTTGTTCTTCTCCAGGTTGACCTTGAACTGCGCAAAGCAAATGTGTTAACGTGATCACTTCTGTCTGCAGATATGGGCCGATGTGTAGGAGCCACGCGACCCACTCACCCGCTTGGCCTGCTCCAGCTGTTCAGACACTTCTTCCAGCGCCGCGGCATGCCTCTGCCTCACCTCCTGGATGAGGGCCTCGTGGATTTGGGACTCATCGTCTATGGCCTTTTTCAGCTCTGCCACCTCCTGTTCTCTCTTGGATCTGGAAATAGGACACACGCGTGAGGACACCTTCTGAGGCATAAAATCTGTCCTTATTTCTAGCAAAGTAGCAGAAAATATCAAACACTAAATAATACCCAGTTTAAGATACATTGTGAAGAGTGTTTAAAGTATAATGAATCAGCTTTCATATAGCTGCCGTATCTTACTAATTTGCATCAATGTCGTGAATTTGAGTTTTGACACATGTACACTGCCTCTGATGTGTAAAGTTTGGAGTTCTTGATGAACCAAAAAGGTAAATAAGTACCGGAGTTCCTGCTGGGCAGCGGTGGTATCCAGGGTGTCTTCGAGCTCTGTCTTCAGGGCCTCGAGTTCCTCACTCAAGTCTCTCTTCAGTTTTTCAGCTTTACTTCGACACATCTTCTCTGACTCCAGGTCCTCCTGAAGCTCGGCCAGGTGGGCCTGCAGCTCCCGGACCTGCTTCAAGGCATTGTTCTTCTGGACGGTCTCCTCGTCACTCCTGGTTGGACACACAAAACATTTTTTTTTACAATAGACCCATATAATAAAACTTAGGCTTAGGCCTTCAGCTGAGAATCCAAATTTCTTTTTACACCAAATCAGACTTGTATTGTCTAACTTAGTAAAGTAATGATATGTGAATCTGCTGAAAGCCTTTTTTGACTTGAAATGGTCCATCTGTGCACACATGGGGGCAGTGTGGTGGTGTATTCGTTGCTGAAGCTCTCCACATTGAACTTGTGTGTTCTCTATGAAGATGGACATGTTAACGAGACTGCTCATCGGTTTTCTGCTGCAAGTGAGTCAAATTCCTGCCAGCTGCAAGACTTGCGTAACATTCCTCAATTACAAAGAAACTCCAGTTTTATAATAAACACAATGCCAGTGTTGATTAAAAGGTACTAATGACTCAAATCTTGGTAATTCCTCATTAGAAAAAATAATTGTTCCCAAAATAGCTTATGAACTCAAAATGGGTCACATCAAGTTTAATGAAATGTTAATTAACTGGTGCTGTGACTAAACTGGTGATTTCTGTGTGTGAAATTAGCCAGACAGTCAATAAGCAGCGACCCCTGCAGTAATCTGTTAGGACGAAGCCACTGAGGAGCCAACGTTCAAATTATCTTTGCTGACCTTCACAGCAACGACCTCCACAGCTGCTTAGCTCATCTTCATGCAATCTTGTGGCGGTTAATGGAAAATAATTCCGCATTACACCAAACGTGTGGCTCTGAATATTTTTCACGCTACATGGATGGAGCCCAGGCTCGACAGGGCAGTGGGCTAAATTGCAGGGATACAATGGATAGTCTGCTAAAGCTAAAAGGGGAAATCTGAAGCCGCAGTTAGCCCAGCGCTCTTTGATCAAAACTACTGCAGAGCCCAGGACCGGGATCGTCAATCAACCATTAAACAACATTAGAGTTGAAAGGTCTCCAGCTCCAGAGGAGAGAAGAGGAGGACGGCGGGGAGGCAGGATGTAGTTGCTGCTCAGAGTTGACTCAATGTTTGTTGTGTGCCCCAGCATCTATTTTAGGGTCTTCCGATTTACTTCGAGTGCAGTTGTCATGGAAATAGGATGTACTGTGTTACCAAGACGATATATTATAAAATGAGCAAAACCACTAACATATTTTCCCAAACCTTTAGGTTTGTGTTTGCGAGTCTGCACAGTAGTGATGTAATAATACACTTCAGTGTCCTTGTATCCACACAAGGCTTTTAATTTCATACAAAACAACCTGTGCTTTCTTCAAAATCCATCTAGCAGTTGAGCTGAGAAAATATTGGTTTCATTGGCCTGCTGCTGCTATCATCATCATCATCATAATTTTAAATATGATTCATATCACTATTGCCCTTTCCTAAAATCTTTGCTTTCCCTCCCCACAGTCTTCTGTGGATGGTGGTTCGATCTGACGATGGTGGCCCCTGCAGTGGTCCTGTCATACATCTGGCCGGCTACTTGGAATTCTTTGATTAATTTCTGTTATAGAAATTGAATGTATTCTACATCTGTATGAGTCATTCTGTACACATGACATCCATTGCAGTCTGTCCATCCCGGGAGAGGGATCCCTCCTCTGACGTTCCCCCTAAGGTTTCTTCCCTTTTTTCCCTGTAAGGGTTTTTTCATTTTTTGGGGAGTTTTTCCTGTGCCGATGTGAGGGTCTTGGGACGGAGGATGTTGCATGTGTACAGACTGTAAAGCCCTCCGAGGCAAATTTGTAATTTGCGATTTTGGGCTATACAAAATAAAATGAATTGAATTGTGCCAAACAGCAATTGTCAGCTCTCAGTTTTTGTTAGCTGTCCATCACAGACCTGGCCAGAGCAGCTTGCAGCTCCTCCTCCTTCTTGCTCAATTGGATCTTAAGCTCCTCTATCTGGGCCTGAAGCTCAATAATCTGGTCCTGCAGGTCAGTGGTCTCGGCATCCAGTTTGCGTTTGGCCTTCTCCAGCTCTTGCCGCGTTTTCTCCTCCTTCTTTAAGCGCTCTGAAAGGAGGCATAATATAACATTCATTCATTCATGGTGAATATGCTGGAAAATACATTATAAATCAAAGGATAAATGGGCACAGAGAGGTCAAAAAAACGGATAAACTCCTAATTGCCAACAGCTTGACACAAATACTTGATTAGCTGCTTTGCCCAGAAGCATTTTTTCATTATTGTAAAAACATTCCTACACACCTCAGTTCTTTATCAACTCAGCAACACAGTTTAAGGGCCTGATCGGACGGAACACAATTAGAATAGAATAGAAAGTGCACCACACTGCCTTTTTGTTGTGTTTTTTTCATTTTGGTAGGCTACCACTGAATGAGTGCAAACTTTCAAAACTATCTTTGACCCGTAGGCCTACAGTAGCCACCCAATGAATACATCTTAATAAATGAATCCCAAACAAATGTTTGGATGGTTTTAACTACGGTTAGCAATGTTACAGAGTTAGAGATATAAAAGTCAGTGGAATGACATTGCTGCCTTTTCACTCTGAGACTCTGACACTTTTGAATTGGAGGCGGTCAAGCTGCAGCAGCAAAAACGCGAGGCACATTCAGCGGAAAAAAAGAGCACTAAACGTTTAACTCGTGGAATAAATGACAAACGCCTACCGCAGAATGGTAAAGCAAACGTTATGAGGGTCTAAGCCATATATTAAAAATGTTGCATTCATATTTACCAATGAAAGAAACCACAGAAATATTTATTTCCCAGCATATTAGATGTCATGTTGGCTGCTGTAACTTAAATAGTCCTTCTATCTGTGGGTTCTGGTGAATGTTCTCTATTCTTTGTCCCAAAGTATCAGCAGTAACGGACGCTTACCCTCCAGGTCCACCATCATCAACTCTTGCTTGTTCTTGAGCTTGCTGAGGTTCTTTGCTTTCTCCTCCTCCTCGGTTAGTTGAGAGGTCATCTCTCCGATCCGGTCCTCCAGCAGCTTTCTCTCCTGTTGCGTAAAATCAAAGCAGTTATTAGACTGGAAGCACGACGACTAACTGGGAGGTGAAACAATTCAACTTGTACTCCTATGATATCTATCCCATTATATGCCTCATTATGTTATTTATTCTTGACTTTTTCGTTTTTTTTTATTATAACCATCATTTGCGGATCGAATCCCCTCACCTTGAGGAACTTGGAGTTTTGGTCCTCCAGCAGGAGAATGTCCTCCTCCATCTTCTTGATCTTTGCCTCGGCCGTCACTTTGTCAAGCTGCAGCTTCTGTCTCGCGGCTTCCTCCTCATCCAGCTGCTCCTCCAGGTCCTGTGAGCACGAAGACACGCACACACACACACACACACACACACACACACACACACACACACACACAGAGGTAAAGATTCAGAACCAAGCCAAATGTGCTGAGGTTGAAGTCACTGATGTTTATAAACTCTTATTATGATTCACATAATCTTATGAACAGGCAATAACCGCACAGATGTTGGCTTATCAACACAAAGCCTGTATAAACCTGAATGTGTGACTGCGTCTTCTTCTTCTCATTCTGCAGGCTCTGATTCCTCTCCTCTTCCTCCTCCACCCTGGACTCCAGGTCATGAAGGATCTCCTCCAGCTCTTGTTTCCTAGAAAGCAGACGAACTCTCATCTCTTCGGCCTCGGCAAAGAGCTCCGTCTCCGCGTGAAGTTGTTCGGCGAGAATATTCTTCTCCTCTATGAGCTGAAAAAAGGGAACAGTTTAAAACAAAATAAATAAGCTTATTGCAGCTAAATCAGCTGCAATTATTTTCCTCAAGTGTTATACATTTGTTAGAAATCAGTAAATAGTAATTTGGGGTACATAAATAATAGCTTGTAATAAAAACTGATTTTTGGTCTCTTTGAATTTGTACATGCTTGTGCATGTTGAAAATATATATTTTGTATAATAGAGCGAACGTCTACCTGTTGGTGTTTCCTCTCCATCTCTACAAGCTCATTCTCCACCTTGAGCTGTCTCTCCTTCACCTTTACCAGCTCCTCGTCTTTGGCTTGCATCTCCTCCTCCTGCCTGGTGACCTGCAGCAGAGGCTTCACCTGAGAAAGACAAACAGAGTATGTCAATCTCTAGATGGTTTTCAAGTGATTAAGTGATGTCACACTTGGACTTTATTCTATTGAAGCAAAGGAAATAGAATTCATTTAACCTTTTGCACAAATTGCCCCACGGAGGAACTGACAAATGATCTGATGTTGGTTATCCTTTTGTAGACATCTTTACCAGTCTGATGGCGCTGACTTAAACCAAGAATGTGCCCTTCTGTTCTTTAAATCCACGGTTTGTCTCAGCCTCACCTGTCTAGATTATAGTTATAATCTACAACCAGTAGCGTTTTGAAAAGTAGATTTGATGCTTTAGATACATGTTAAGACTTTAAGACTTGTGGATACTTAGCGAAACAAAAAGAGAGTAACTTAAAACCAAGAAACGGCCGACTGATTGGGCAACTAATGCACACTTTCTGACCGGGTTGCAACTTCTGCAGCCCTCATCCGCACAGAGAGTTTCTTAATTTCATTAGAATGTAAAAAGAAAAGTTTGCATCTGCATTTACCTGGCAATTAAGGAAATTCTGACGTAGACATTTTGGAATTGTTTATAGTCGGTTAAGTGCTCATATGACTGAAGACGTTTTTTAGGCATCAGATAACCACTGAAAGTACTCATTTTGTCAAGAGAGGCAGAGATGTAGGGCAGTGTCTGTTGTGCATTTATAACAGATGACATACTTTGTGGAAAGAGGAAAGTGAGTTGTCACCTTGGTGAATAGCCTCCACCACTGCCAGTGTCGCAGCTTCAAATAAGCAGCACAGTTCCTCTGCAGGACCTTCAGGGCACTCAGCTGCTGCTGCTTCTTTGCAAAGGCCCTAAGAGGAGAAATAGTACAAAATCCAGCGAGGAATCACTATCTGGACATAGCAGCGTTATTAAAGAACAACGTTGGTCCTTGTTAAGCTCAAATGCACCAATCCCAGTCATTTTCCTTATAGGGACACTTTCTGCTCTGATATAAACGCTGATGACGGCAGGCAATTCATTACTGTGATTTTTACCAATGCAAACTACTGGGAAGAGCTTCAAGCATACATTTTGGACTTGAAATGACAAATGTGTTTGACTTGATAAAGTGTATCTGCATATTGCTACTTTGCATCTCAGACAACCTGAGCTCGTTGGAGCCCCTGCATGGCAGACGCATGTTCCCAGGCAGGAACACCATGAGAAGAGAGACTCACTTGCGTGCTAAGTATCCCCGGCAAACCGACTGGAAGTAGATGATGACGTCAGTGATCTTCAGATCTCTCTCCTCCTCCAGGTGAGCCAGGACACCAGTTCTGAAGAAGATCTTGCTCTGACCGATACGGAACAGGTTGGGGTCCAGCTCCAGGGCTCGGATCTAGAAAAGGCACAAAGACTTAGTAAGACTTTACCTCTGTTCACAGGGTTACATTTACATTCCTTAACACAATCAGGGAAACATTTTGAACAGCCAGTATTTCTGTTAGTGTACCACAGAAACTCTCTCAGGGTTGAGACACAAATGAGCCTTTTTAAGAATAATATAAATAATAAACTGGCTGAATGCATGAAATAAAAGATTCTAATTACTTTCATGGCGGTCATATATTGAAACAGCAATACATACAATACACACACAAGCACAAATATATGTAATGGATGAATTATATGACCATTTAATAGAGGATTGATTCATAGACTCGTCAATGCTTATGATTTCAAATGCGGTGGAAATGCAACATTTTGGTGAAAAAAAGGCAAATAGTTTGTTGCTAAGGCTCAGGCAATTATTCAGGGCAGTAGCTAAATGTACTGCAATAGAGCAAGAAAAAAAGAATACCATTCTTTCACAGGCTTGCTTTCCATCCATGAAGCCCTTGGGGATAGCGTTAGGTGTCAGGATCTCATATCTGCCATCAAAAGAGAATTTAAACATTCACATAAAATAATATAAATATTTCCTCCGCGGTAGATGGAATTACGGGGTTAAACTAGTCGTTTGTCACCTCTGTCTGAACTCCTGGAAGACGATGCGGTTGGGGAAGCCTTGTCTGCAGATGCGAATCCCCTCTAGGACTCCGTTACACCTCAGCTGGTCCAGAACAAGGTGAGGCTCCAGTTTACCAGCCTGAAGATGGAACAAATAGACAATTAAGACCGGGAACGCGCATTTCTATCATACTATTTCTGCTCGACAATCTCTTAAAATGTATTAGAAAGACAAACCAGTACCTCACTTTCCACTGCTCGATATAATAATAAATGAATCTAGATTCTTTATTTACTCTTTTTTCGTGGTTGGGGATGATGCAGCGGACAAAGTTGGGATTGGTGTTCCTCAGCGTGGCCATGAGCTTGGTCAGTGACTCCTTGTAGAGCTGTCCCACCGTGCGAAACATGCCCTTTTTGGTTTTGTAGGTGGCGCCAAAGGCCGTCTCGTTCATGCCCGCCACCTGGTCCAGGCCCACGATGCGGTCCACTGGTTGGGCGATGAGGAGAACTGGTTAGAGCGCAAAGACTTCATGGGTAGCAGAGAGAAAGAACAGCAGCAGTGATAAAATGTAGCTCCATGAAGTGCAGACCGATGAAAAACAGATCACGCACTACAGTCAGACGACGGAACTCTATAACAGAGCAGTCAAAGTCTAGAGCTACCGCTAGCTTGGACACGGAGAACTACGCCTGCTGGTCTATACGGGACTCTACGTGTGCCGTTAACACCGTTTTACTAGGATTCACTCACAGATAAAAAAAAAACGTTAATAGTAAGAATTGACATGGTCCTAATCTTAGTGGATGAGACAATGCGTCATGGCAGTTACAGGAAAGCCTTTTCCCGGTCTATACAAATACAAACCGGATACAAATTCTGCATGGCAAAATTTAAGGGGATGCAACGCTGGATGCAGAAACATTGTCACTGTTCCATTACTATTCCTAACCTTTCTCGCCCCGTCCATTTTATCCATGAAAACCAGGTGACCAAAAGTGGTTAATCAGTCTCAATCTGGGAAAACAGCTCTATGATGACTAAAGCTCCCACAATTATTCGTTTCTAAAGGGTGTTTTCTACAGTGTGAACATTACTGCACACTGTAAATTGTATTTACTGTAATTTCGGTTTGGGCTTGGAGAAACGCACAAAAAGGATGCTGCACTGCAAACTAGGGACTCATTTAGTTAGAAAGACGTGGAAATGAAATAATATTAGTGGAAACGTAAGATGTCTTTGTATATAACGTGTCACAGGCTGCTGAGCGGATGTACGGCTGAGCTCAGAACCAAAACAAATAACATTTGCTTTCTATTCCGCACTACTGTGATCCTATCGAGGAAGGCGGGAAATGAATGTCATTCAATTTCCTTTAGTCAAGCTACAAATCCCAAATTAGCTGGTGGATGAATCACATCACAGAGGCGCTATGGAGATGACAAACAGCTGCACAGATAGTAATTGCCTGCTTCAGGGCCATTGACCCCACAAAGATCACAAGACCCAAGTCAGCCTTTAAAAATGGTGACACAAATTAAGAGCACACTAGTTCAACTAGAGGGGCTGATGACTATATTCTACTTTAACTTATATTAGGAGTGAGGCGCTACTGCTTTAGGCTGAGAGAGGGAAACCATGCAGCCTGGGAGCAAATGGGAGCTATTGTAGCTATGACAGACAAAGCACCGGCTGAAGCATGAGACATACAACCAGATCTGGGCAAAAATACCAGGAGCTACAATATCAAGAAATGAACCCGCTTGGGAAGTGCCTATATTTAGCCAACCAAGCACCTTAAGCAGCTTGGTTTCACTTTCCAAAGCTGTTCATTTTCAGTTGTTATTATTATTATTATTATTATTATTTTGGCCCAGGTCTGCTAGAGCCCGACCCAGTCATTCACCTGCTGGGTCATCCAGACTAGTGTCATAGAATGAAGCCCTTTGAATGGTCTGAATCTCTACAACACAGAGAAGGAGACAGGGAGGGAGGGGGATGATTAATTAAATCATAAATGTATCGGCCTGGTCATTAAGACTGTTAGTAGGGTTGAGAGAGAGAGACATGTTGACACGCTTCTTTACTGAATAAGCAAAAAGGTACATACAAAATCCATTTTAAAAAAGGAGGAGAAACCATTGATTCCTTCTTGTGTCTATTACCATTTCAAATGTTTAAAGATAAGAGGACTCACCGTCTTTCCAAAGTTCAGCTATAAACTTGTCGGTTGACTGATGCAGAAGAGTGGCCACGTTGTCATTCAGAGGGTCCATGTTCTTCATCAGCCACTCGTCTGCTTTGTAGTCCACCTGAAACAATCAAGTGGTACAACTCATAAATAAGGAAAACATCACTTACAGTATTAGAGCCTGATGCCAATAGATATATTGCATACGTTTCTGGGTAACATGAAGGTAAAACACAACATTCATTTCTGTGTGTAACAGGAACCAAAATGAAAAGGCATGCACATTAGACATGTACTAGTGATGTTCGATACCTCCGATTTCCTTTCCGATCCGATACAGAGTCGAATTCAGGCTGGTACCGGCGTACTTTTATGTGAGATTATCTCAGTGATACACATATTAGGCTGTTACTCCAAGCTGAACTCATGCAGCTGAAGCATTTGTTGAAGCACGTATTCATTTTTGTTATCTCATAACCATATTTATTACTCTCTAAATGCTGTTACATCTCTAACAGCAACAGTGCTTTGTGGCGCTTAGATATCCGCATGTTCCCTCTCTGTATCTGGGTAATGTCTGCCTGCAGCACCGAAGGACTCCGCCAGAGACGTCTTGTGTTGCCATAGCACCTGACATAATCTGCTGCTGCTCTTCTGTCTGCCTTTGCGCCAAATGTCTCATATTCAGTGATGTGGTTTGTTCGTAAGTGTTTTACCAGGCTGGTTGTGTTGCCACAACTTTTCACGGTTTTCCCACAGATGTCACAAAATGCATCCCGGCTGTTTTGGAGCTGAAATAGCTAAAATAGCTCCACACAGAACTTCTCCTTCGTTCCGCCATTGAATTACACACAGACAGAGTGCGAGCAACAGCGTTTACGTAGTAGGCACTTACCCAGGGGGAAGAAAAAGTAGTTCCTATCAGTGGCGTGTCATTTAGACAAGATCTGACTACTTTGGTTACTTTCCACCACATTCCTGTTAATGATATGCATTACCACAAACGACTGAAGTATCAAAAGTATCGATATTTTCATTTGAGGATGGATTTTAGAGCATACAGATCTGGTATCGGAAGTATCGCACATCACTAACATGTAGATTAGAATAGCTGTTTCCAAGGAATTTCATTTAGAAAACCCACCTGCAGAGTGTCTGTAAGCACAGGCAGAAACAAGTGGGATTAGGAAAAGGATCAAAGCGAGCGTACCTTGCCAGCGTAGTGCATTATGCAGAAGTCGGCCTTGTCTTTGAGCTGGCGGGGCTTCTGGAACTTTGTGTGTGTGCCCTGCTCCTGGACCAGCTTGTCTACGAAGGTCTTGTCGGTGGCCTTGGGGAACCAGCACTCTTCATCCAGCAGAGCCAACACTCCTGGAGGGTTAGCCTAAAAGAAGATCGACACAGGATGAAACTGAAGGCTTCAGAGACAGTGAACTGTAACCACATGAGCACAGCATCCTTTGTGTTTAGTAGATAGTTTGTATCCATGCGGTGCTCTTCATAATTCAGACTGACCGGCCTCTCAATGAGGTCGATGCAGGGCTGCAGGTCGAGGCCGAAGTCGATGAAGCTCCACTCGATGCCCTCCCTCTGGTACTCCTCCTGCTCCAGGACGAACATGGTGTGGTTGAAGAGCTGCTGCAGCTTCTCGTTGGTGTAGTTGATGCACATCTGCTCAAATGAGTTCAACTGTCGCAAGGGAAAAATAATAATGAACAATACTAGATACACATTATAAAAAAACAACAGCAACAAAAAAAATCAACTGAATGAAAAAAAACATTACTCAAATGGACAAAATTATGAAATTCAAAAGGATTTTGATCCAAACCTGGAAAATCTCAAAACCCGCAATGTCCAGGATGCCAATGAAGGAGGCCCCCTGTCGTTTGGTTCTGTCCAGAGCTTTGTTAATGCGATGGACCAGCCAGCGGAACAGACGCTCATATGTAGCTTTACCCAAGGCCTCGACAGCAAAGTCAGCCTAGAAAGAAAGAGAGAGCGAACTGATTATTATTATTATATCATCCTAATGGGAAAATGGGCTTCAATATCTTGGCAACATTGTATACGGTTAATGTCTTATATGCTTTCAGAAACTCTAGTTGAGGCAAATGCTGCATCTATTGAGCTGCAGCCATAACGATCAGGAGAGTTCACCTTAGGTGAATAATTCATGAACAGGAGACGTACTTTGGAGTGGTTTTATAGAAGGTAAAACAAACCATGTGCACAGTACAATATTAAACCAAAAGAAAGTTTTCAGTGCGTGACAGCGATTCTTCAAAGTCTATTTTGGAGCATGCTGCATTTAAGGTTTGCTCTCAATTCAACAATGACCCCGGAGCTCGACGTTAATCAGCTAGAAGCTCAAAACAGAATGCAAAACAAGTTAAAAGTTAAAACATGTTGTTGATGCAACTGGGAACCAAACATAATCAGAGATTTGTATCCAAAACTAACCAAGAATGGCTTTTTACAGAATGCAGCAAGTCATCAGTTTAAAAAAAAGTTTTCGGATTGAACATTTCTTCTCTCCTCATACAGGTTTACGCCATTTTATAACACTTTTAGATTCATTTGCTCTGATGATTTACTCGAGAGAATGTATGCAAAAATGAAACAGATTTATACTTTGTACTACCGGAAACCTGCCTGTCAAGAATGGAACTTCTCCTGGATTACGCAACTCTATCACCAAATCATGAAATTATCAAGCACTAAAATCGACGGTGTGAGATAACTAGATACCAGACCTGCTCTTTAGTCTGCGCTTTCTGGACGTAGTCTCTTCCCACTTTGATCCTCGGAGACAAGATGGCTCTCGTGAACTCCATAACATTCATACCGAGCAGATGACACAGCTTCTGAGCGGCTGGGACACGAGAAAAGGGAAAAGCACATATCTTAAAACTAAAAAAATACATAAAAGGGGGCAGTAGTTTATTACAAATAGAACATTTAAGTACTTGTGTCTTTCCAGTATTATTTTAACACTTCCTTGTCATAACAATAAACTAAAACTTTCACCTATTAATATTAAGATTTCTCACAAATCTTAGAGGATTTCTAATGAAGTGTAAAAAGGCAAAAAAAGAAGAAGCATAAACCGGTCTCAATCAGCCAAGTCTCAGAACTAAAAAAAACACATCTGCTTCAGTACTGGATTCTGTTAGTTGCATTTGGAAACATCTGTCTGAGCTGCGTCACACACATTAGGCTCACTTTCTCTCCCTGTCTCCCTCATTTAAGAGCCAAATGTGCAGTGCCACATGTTCCTTCAGTTAATCCTCATGTTAATGTGGCTTAATGGCAGGTTGACAAGTTTTGGGGAGAAAAAGAACACAAATGACTAGTGCCTGTGTTCTGTGGATGAGGATTAGAAGAGCTGAAGTTTATTTAAGAATAATGTCTTAGCCTGCAGGCTACGAGATTATGGCTCAGATTTAAAATTACCTCTTTTTGTGTGTAGGTGTGTGTGTGTGATGTGTGTGTGTGTACCTACCGGTATTATCAGGCATAGAGGCCTGGTCAGAGTTCCTTTCTTTCTTAAAGTTAATGTTACCAAATTGAAGCACTGAGGACACCACCTTCAACATGGCTACAGATGCAAAAGAGAAATGAACAAAATCAATATTGTAAGACATTTTATCATAATTGATTCATTATATCTCCCTGGACATCATCAATTAAAACAACAAACATTGACCATATATTTTCCTAGTTCTAATACTTTTCGTTTTGCTGTGACATCAATTTCTAAAACGATCTAAACCATAATAATAACACAGGACGTATTGTATTCTTTGAATAGCGCCATCGCCTCTTGACAGATGAGACAAACAGCATGTTCTTTGCATTGAATTAAATACCCTGCATTTTGAATCAATGTTTCTCATACCTAACCCTTTCTCCATTATTCCGTTGGATTTGAAAGGGGCTAGTAAAGGATTTGCGTGGCCAGACTGAAAAAATAATCATAATGCGTCCCTGGAATTGTTCAAGGGCCGGGCCAAATGTGGAGGCGGGCCGTATTCAGCCTGCGGGCCTTAGTTTGGGAACCACTGATCTAAACCCTCCCATGTGAAGGCTGCACCCATTGTTATGTTCATGTTAGAATAAACATACCCAGAATCTCCTCGTGGCCGAAGCTCATGATGTGCATGGCCTCCATGGTCTCCTGGAAGTTGTCTTTGTCCTGCTGACCCGGGATGGTGATGTTTCCGTTGGACAGGAAGCGGTAGTGGTCGAATCCTTCTAAAAGCAGGTCCGCTAAGGAGAGAAATGAGGTGGATATGTTGGGACAATGCTCATTTCTTTTTTTAAATGAAAGTCCAAGTAAGGACTGAATTAAGAATTGTTGGTCTATAATCGTGGTACAATCATCAATTAAAACTATCATTTATACAATATGCATTGTATAAATGATAGTTGTTAACAAACAAACGTATATTTTAGATAGTTAACCTGCCAAAATCAGCAATGACTAATGACAGACAAATAGAACAGGATGTATTCCGTAAGTATAAAAGCTCAGCGTACTTACATTTGAGGTGCTCTCCAGCTCCAGCCAGCAGCTGGTAGAAAATGTGGAAGGTGCGCTCATCTTTGGCTTGACGAATAGCTCTGGATTTCTCCAGTAAGTCTGACACATATTGGTCAAAGAAAAGATCTTTTTGCTGGGATCAGTTTGACGTATAATCTGTTTAAATAGCAGTTACAGTATACATTGAGGAAAACAATGAACATGATAATTAACATAATAAGAATAATTTTCTCTTTCAATGCTGCCAAAAATTGGCATAGTATTACATGATAAATAATGCTAGTGACATACAGAATCTTAGTCCGCTTTATTCATTCTTTTCAAAACAAGATACAGGTTTCAATATTAGCTCCAACAATGTATCCGGTGACATCAAAGTTGATCCGGATGAATTTCCCCTAAGAGATGAACACAAGAGAAATACTCAGGTACAGAAATCCATCGCCAACGCTATGAGCTACTCTATGAGCTACTTTATGAGCTACTATATGAGCTATGCTATGAGCTACGCTATGAGCTACGCTATGAGCTACTTTATGAGCTACTCTATGAGCTATGCTATGAGCTACTCTATGAGCTACGCTATGAGCTATGCTGTGAGCTACGCTATGAGCTACTCTATGAGCTACGCTATGAGCTACTCTTTAAGCTATGCTATGAGCTACTCTATGAGCTACTCTATGAGCTACTCTATGAGCTACTCTATGAGCTACTCTATGAGCTACTCTATGAGCTACTCTATGAGATACTCTATGAGATACTCTATGAGATACTCTATGAGATACTCTATGAGATACTCTATGAGATACTCTATGAGATACTCTATGAGCTACGCTATAAGCTATGCTGTGAGCTACGCTATGAGCTACTCTATGAGCTACGCTATGAGCTACTCTTTAAGCTATGCTATGAGCTACTCTATGAGCTACTCTATGAGCTACGCTATGAGCTACTCTTTAAGCTATGCTATGAGCTACTCTATGAGCTATGCTATGAGCTGAGGCCTCCTGGTGAGGAGCGTCTGACAAGTTGGATATTCTAACAGTTAGAATGTATCCTCCATAAACATTAACACATACAGTATCCTTTATAAATGACATTGCACCAAATACATCATATTTTATACAGCACAAAACATTATAAAATAACTACTTTAGAATCCTTTCCGGTACTTACAAAACGTGACGAGTTGTCATTTTTCACTGTCTTAGCATTCCCAAAAGATTCAAGGATGGGGTTGGCTTGTAAAAGTTGACGTTCCAATTCACCCTGAAAAACAGAGGGACGTTACAGCGGGCCTTTATTAGAAATGAACGGTGAATCACTGAAATATTTATGGCCATAAACATGCAGACACAGAAAGCGGAACAGGAACACTTGTTATACAGACAGACCTCACAAATATTATCCCACTGAAGGAAAACAAAACCTAAATAGAAACCATATTGTACCAAGAGAGACATACTAAAGATATTTAAGTGTATAGTAACATCTTACAGGCTCAGTGGTTTTTATTTTTATTGTTCTGTAGGTATTCACAGGAGGTGAGTTGCAATGTTTGGAGGCAAACGCTTACATTATTATTGTACATCAAAACAATTTGGGTTTAAGATTAAACTATAAATGATAGTTGTTTTTTGACATTTTATTGGTTGAACCGTTAATCTGATCATATTCACCAAATCTTAATCCTCAAATCATTTGTATTTCTTGCTGCATTGTCTCAAGCATAGCAAATATTATTCTATAAACATGAGTTGGAGGGAGAACAGGGTTTTTGTTGCAAGGAAAGCCAACCTGCCAAGAATATGTGTCCACAACACACAACAAAAAGTACTTTGGCTGTTTTTTCATCAGACTCCATTCTCGAATAAATAAGCAACTGCTGAATATATGTTTTGACAGGTGGTGCACCGTGATTCCATCTAAGCCACATTGTGGGCTGCGTCATGACCAGAGAATCTAAGACTGTTGAGAGAAAAACAAGAACTTCAGCAACGTTACTTCTCTTCTTGTGGCCGAGTGGAATATTTTCTCATTAAGTCAAAAACAGCTTCACATACTAAAGGTTTGAGGAGAATATATTACACTAAAGGGAACTCTGGAATAAGGAGTCAGGATGTGAGACGAGTGATGTGATCTTTGGCTGCAAAGCACGACGGTCTGCGTTTAATTGAGTTTTTGAGCAGCTGGAATGAAGCAGGATGAACTGGATAAACGTGGGGCTTTTCCAGCTGTATAAACGCAGGCCCGCGGTGCTACTTGGGCTGAAATTGTTCATTGGCGTCCTCTACCCGTCTGTGTGGTCTGGCACACGCATATAAAGAGCATAGGTCCAATTTAGCGGCATTAGAAGTTGACCCACATTCCTGTTGCACAGTGGGCACGTCTGCATCCGACAGGCCCAAGCTTCTTCACTCATCGAATTTAAGCAACCTCATACGCCTCAAAACTACTGAGAGACACATCATAGCTGATAAGAATATTTTAGAGGTTTAGAGAAAGCATATACAGGTCATAGCTGTGAGCGCAGGCTGTTTGGCAGGCCGTGCAGATGGAGTGGAGTCAAAAGTGTTCCACTAAATCTTACGAGGCAGAGGCCAGTTGTGGATCAGTTCTCACTGCTCCACATCTGCTCCGGAGGTCAAAAGGCCAGAAAAATAGTACAAGTCACCATGTTCCCCGGTGAAGTAAAAGCAGAGCAGTCACGAATGGAGAGTCGAAATCTGGGCAGGAACAAGCTGATGTGGAAAACTCATCTGGGCTTTCAGGGTGAATTCTACTTAATGTATATTCTACGTATCTTCACTCTTTTTTCCACATTATTGTCGTTTTCAAAATATATGCAGTGTGAAACTCTTTACTACCAAAAACTTTAACTTATTGTATCGTATTGTATTTCAGAGGTTGCCCTTATTGTTATCTTGAAAAGATGTTCAGTGCAAAACAGCTTAATTACAGCCACAAAGTATTTTCTGCTAAATATTTGTTATGTTTTGCACAGATGATAGAACTGTATTCGCAGTTATCTAACAAGATGGTAGTACATTTTCTTTGTTTTTGTCATTATTCCATTATATGAAAAAGGATAGAAAGAGTCACATGTTCATCATTCACAATTCTTTCCATCTCTTTTGAGACCACCGATAACGAAACTAAAAGCCTTAGTGAAACATGTGAGCAAGATAAGAACAGAACGGTTCATGAAAATGTCAATAATAGATTCAGTATGCAGAGAAATAAATAACATGAGATCAATCACCTTCATGGTAGCCCATCAAAATGATCAGATGTTTCTATAAAAGCGGTATCCTCACACAGCAGGTAATGTCGATGTAAAATGTTTGAACAAAGCATCCGCTACTAATTTGGTTAGGATGGGAAGTACAAGTCATGCAATACAAAAGTTAAAGAAGAATGAGAGTTACAAAAGTAACAATGAAATCTGGAGGACCTCCAGACAAAGTTGCGTGAGCACTTGAATTCTCCGTCTCATGTATGGGCAGGTTGAGTCTTTATACCAACAAAGGACCTCTAACCATGCAATGTTGTAGGCCCCAAAATAAAAGCCAAACATTATTGGCTAGGAGCATAGTGGCCAAGAACCACTGGAACGAATCAGGGGATGCAACAACGTCCCTTTGACAGACGGGATTGTGTCAGTTTAATCAATGACGTCATCTTTGCAAGCTTCCTACACATGAAATCAAAAGACTAAGGGGATGTATCACTAAGATCTACACCAGATTCCTCCAGGTTCTGAGAGCGAGAGGCCAAGGACCGCCACCTGCCCTCTGCCTACTGTCTACGATCACTATGGGTGTGAACAATTTAAATTCTGACCCGGAGTTCTTCAATCGGGAGTTCTTCAATACTGGACTGAGAAAGCTGCTACAACAGGAGCTTTGTTCAGTACATGGCATGTTAAAGCCATCCAACTACCGGCTTAATTCACAGAGGGATATAATCTGATCTTTGTAATGGCCAGCGATTAGACCCCTGAGAGGCCTGGGAGGGTGTGTCCACGTTTTGCCCCTTATCCGAGAACAAACTCAGGGGCTGCGGTTTATAGTACGTCATCCTCCTGACAAGGGTGAGAGTCGAGGAGCTGGTCCCCCTATCTTCATGCTGGAAATTGAGGAGGAGCTACTTAATCTTCAAAGACAAACCCAAAGGGTTCCTTTTTTTAGGATGGCGATCCTGCGTCTCTTTAATGCTGTGAGGAATGGGGCCACACTGGCAGCTGGCATTCCAGTATCATCGCTAAACAACAATACAATTGCTACATTGCAATTCCGTCACTGCTCCAACGTTGTACTGCATTCATACAGAGGTAAGCAATTGCGGCCTCGTTGCAGCGTACCTCAAACATTCTAAAGCTAGAGAGGTAACACCCCGTCCTAAGTTAGTGGTGGACGAGGAGCCGAGCTAGCAGCAGGTCTACTGACTTGTCCAGCAGCAGTTCAGCACAAACTGTAACAGTGAGATTCTCTGTCGATAAGAAACAAAACTGAATAAACTGGAATTTGTTGGTATAACGACTTAACCTGTGCACATGCAAGATGGAGGCATCCAGTGCCGCCTGGCAGTTAGGAATGAAATAGAACCACAGCAGGTTGATTAAAGTGACCGAGGTCGGGCAACATACTACTCACATAAAACAGGGATCCACTCTGCTGGAATGGGGAGATTCAATTGTTATTATGGGAAAATAATATATTGCATTTAGAAATTAACCTGTAGTTAAGCTAAACATTTTTCAATGATCTCATAGCGACAATACTTAGGTACAACTCAGAGCACTTTACGGCTGGAATTAGCAACAGGTGTTATTTTAACCTCTTAGTGGTCTGTAATCCTGGCGCTCAAGACCCAGATTACTGCCAGTGTTCTAGGTTAACAGGTATATTGTAACTCAATCACAGGTGACTGCAAGAACTATCTGAAGAAATCTAGGTCCTGATGACCTTTAGCAGGACTGATCTACACTCTAGACCACAGATACAATTCATGCCTCGCTATAATACAAGTTCCATACAGAAACAGAAGCCAGCCAAGACGCAACGTACGGCTATCACACAACAGATAACAACAACATGCACTTTACAGTGTTCCACAGTGGCAATCCCAATAATGGCAAGTCACTGTACAGTGTGGATGAATCATTCACTCACATAAAACAGTATAGGAATAATGCAAGTTTTAAAATGTACTTACAACTGCATTTTGCACCTGACGGAGAGAAACAAGGTTAAAGCTAAATATGCCGTTTCTTTGCATTTTAACTAAATACAGCAGAGTTTCAACTGTGAACATTATTTAAGATTCCATTTAATAGTAGTATGCATACAATGTCAAAGTATAACTACTTGCCTGTGGTTTTACTGGTTTGGGTGATTCTGGCTGCAACAGATAAACAAATGCATGTTGTGAGATTGTGTACACACTGCGCACAAAGCTACATGTATCAGTATCTTTGAGCGGAACAAACCTACCTTGGCCAAACTGCTCATTAGTTATTACTAAAGATTGTTATTCCCGTATAGCAACATAGCATCAAAATCAAAATTTAAATGACTATTTTAACAAATAAGTGTACGTCTTTGAGGAGTCATTGTTTAACTCAGGGGTGTCAAACTCATTCTGGTCTGGGGGCCGCATACAACTTAATCGCATCTCAAGTGGGCCAGACCAGTAAACTCATTCCAAAATTACATAGAACTAACAATAGGTCCACTTTCTTCTTTCTATTAGTGCAGAGAAGAAGTAAATTATAAAAATCTTTATATGCAATGAATTGAATCCTTTTAATAAATAAATAAGAGTTTTTAAGAAAAGCAATTTCAACAACATTTTCACCCAGTTTAACATGTATTTAAGTGCATTATGCATAAAAACTGATGACAGTGATTGTGATTCACCTCCATGAACATTGAGGAAGAGGTCCATTTTTCTTGAAAAATCCGACACTGTGTCCACTTTTCAATTTCACTGAAGAGGGTGCCAGGGTCAACAGAAAATGCGGGTAAAGCGATAGACGTGAAACAGCGCCACTAGCGGACAATATAGGAACTGCTGATTTTATAGAAAATGAAGCGAATTCTTATTTTTCAAATAATTGTATTTTTCAATAATACAGATTTATCCCGCGGGCCAGACTGAACCACCTGGCGGGCCGTTTCCGGCCCGCGGGCCGTACGTTTGACACCCCTGGTTTAACTTAATAGGAGAGATGAGAAAGGAGAAAACTCACAGGAATGTTGTGGTCTTTTCTTCCTTTGTGGGAGGAAGCCACATGTGCCAGGTACTGAATAACCTTTTTTGTGTTTTCTGTCTTGCCAGCTCCAGACTCCCCTCTGAGGAACAAAAGATAATACAAAAACAAACCACAGAATAACGTGTGTGAAACAATCACCTGTGTGTCCGTGTATGCGCACACGGGGCGTCACACCGGCAGACAGGCGACTAGCCCCCCCACAGACCACGGGGAAACACTGAACTGCTTATGGACAGATCACAAACCCCAACTCTTTTCCAGAATTGCACTAATCTTTGAAGTCAAACTAAATTCTGGTGCAGTAACTGATCATGTGTCTTTTTTCATGTATTGCAGTATGTCGGTTTGGTTTATGCATGTGGTTGCTGGCGTGTGAATGTGCAGCATGCGTTTCCCTGCTCCGTCAAACAGAGACCATGGGATAAAAAAAAGAAACATGGTGTAAATCTCCAAGCCACGCAGAAAGTGTGTGGGAGCAGTTTAAATCCACAGCATACTTGAGGCTTTCCACTAAGTGCAAATTTGAATATACCAAGTCTGCACAAAATACAGTTTTGCTTCCAGAAAGAGTGAGAATGTGATGTGGCTGAGTGAAGACTGGGAGGGCAGCGTGTGAGTCGTTGGCCTCACTTCCCCTCCCCATCCCTTATAAGTCTGGCCTTGTATTCAGCTGACCATTATCTAGTGTTTCATGCTATTTGCCATCAGTTTGTGAAGCAAAGTCCTTGACCATCTGTATAATTGATATTCTGTTGATGTTCAACACACTTTCACACCCCCAGACCCAAAAAACCGGAGGCCCCTCCCGCAGCCAGACCGCTAGCAGAGAGAAGGAGCCGGAACTGGTGCAGGCGGTGGAGCGGGACCAGACAAAGTGTGGTTCGCCTCCACGCAGGGCACCGGCTCTGCAACCGAGGCCCTAGGAGTAGCTCAAGGTGAGAGGCGTCGGGCGAAAGCACTCACGAACCCCTGACTGAGTGCCGCCGTGTTGGGACTTTTCCCCGGAGAGCGAGAGGGGTGCAGGCAGTAAGGCTCTGACTGTTGATCTGTGCTTATGCACCAAACAGCAGTTCACAGGAGTCACAGGGGGCTTCTGGAAAGGGGGCCTCTTTTTTGGTTTCTGAGGGGTCTTTGGGCACACTCAACTGGCAGGTGGTGGATTATATCCCCCTGAATGAGCTGCTAAATATTAATGCAAAGTTCACAGCTTAGAGCTAGGTTGATTTTTAAGTAATGTGATGTTTTACGGGTTTGTTTGTGGCAGAGCTGTACAACCGAATATTTTGTTAGGTGCGCAATACAATTTATTGTGACCCCTGTGTTTATCCCCATCCCTATTCACCCTGCAGGAGTGAAGTTATGAAAGCCCCTCAGGAATTATCTTTGTTGACATTCCTGTCATCTGTAGACACGAGTCAGTGAAAAGACCCAGAGGGCTGTGCAGCAGACATCTCAGGCATTTCTCAGATACACATTTCACACGTATCTCAAGTAGTGACCGTCTGGTCAGTATCACCAAGATACATAAAATGACTGTTGAGGCCCCATAGCAGCTGCTTCACATAAACTGCTCCGGAACTTGTTTAAATACCAGTGAATCCATTACTGTCACTTTCATTTAAAAGAAAAACTACTGAAGGGAAATAAACTGCATCCTCCAATGTTATTTTCAAGGACAAAAGGGATATGCATGAGAGTTTTGAATCAATCATGAACCTTATTCTATTCATATGGGACACAGAGCTTGGTTTATCTCAGCAATATGAGGAAAAACTGCTTAACCATCCATAAATGATACGTGTTAAATAACAAGTTAAAACACAGGTTAACATTTGAAAATATAAAATACAATTCATGCAGTGGTGGTGAGCCTTCATAACTCACGTGCAAAGAATGGACTGGTCCTCTCGATCTGTGGGAGACAAGAAGAAGATGACTGTCAAACCAGCAGCGATACACTGAGTGCGTACCAAATCATTATGTCAAAACTATAACCAGGAAACTGAGGATTTTAAGGTCAATGTCAAGCTTAGTCAACAACTAGTTTAAATGTCACGTTTTTCCCAGCCTGTCTCATTTTTAAAAATCAGAGGTTTTTCCGTTGGCTCAGGCTTCACATCATCTCCGCAGAGGTACTTCCTGGATGCAACGTCAGAAATGAAGAGACGTGGCACTGAATTCAAGTAATTCAGTCCCACGTCTGACTGTAATGTCAGCTTTATATGGTAAAACCACTTCCATCTATTGCACAACACTGTTTACTAAATTCATTTAAACGTAGCTACACAGAAAATTACATTTCTCCACTCAGCAGCTTAATATTGTATTTGTACCAATATTGATAAGTATCTACTGTTTATTATAATAAGTATAATGAGACAGTATTTGCTCCTGTAAAATGGCAATTTTTTGCTTATCAACAGGATGATAGGATAACTTTTATAACTATTAGAAATGTAATTAATTTACAGTCCAACAATGTCTGCATGTACATGCTTACCAAATTGGCCATACATGGTTTTTGCAGCAGTATTTACCACGTGAGGCAGTTTTGTTTGTGGATGGAAACAAGTGCGGTCTTATTCTCATCGTGCACAATGCAACCCCTTGTGCAACAATAGGACTGATCAGCTGATTTATTAAATTTAAGTTAATGCTTTAACCACCTACATACAGCGTGGTGAGACAAAGAGGAATCCAAATTTTCTTCTTGTTGAAATAATGTCCATGTGTGGTCATGTGGCAATAAAATGTAACATGTAATCCAAGGTATTGGTACTTCCAGGGTATTCTAGTTTGGAGGGTCATTTGTGCATGTGCCACCTACAGGCCTGGGATATAATGGGGATGATGTCATGAGAAAAAACAACTTTGTCTTCCTGTCAATGTTCCCCACAAGAACAGAGCCCCCTTAAAGTCACATGGCTTGCTGAGCAGCAGCAACTCCAAAGATTAGATAAAAGTCAGAGACTCTTCACGCAATCGACTCAACGTTGCACTGTTCACACAAAGCTAAAGCGTCAGTCCTGAGACGGCCACTGCCCAAGAGTCATTCAGCAAGATGTCACGAGTAGGTCAATACTGCGATCAGGATTATACACTTAGATAAATTTATTAATCTTTGGAAACAGCTGAATGTAACACTTTGCTGAAATAAACTTTTTCAGTATCATCTCAAACTTTGCTATCTTGATTTCAGTAGCTCAACAAAAGCATGAAGAAAAGCCTGTCCACGTTGGCCCCGAGAATGGTTGCAAGGCAACAACTTTATTCTGACTCTGTTAGTGTTACAGCAAGTGGAACATGCAACACATTATAATAACACCCAATTAGTCTGTCTCCAGATCAGCCCCGGGGGTTTGACATACGACACAACGGTCATCGTTCTCATCAGGGATGGCGTCGGGGTGCGCACACAACAATGACATTTTCATTTCTGTGTACACAGCCCTCCCAACTCAAAGCTGAAAACCTAGGAGGAACACTGAGCTGGTCTTGTGGTGTGCTCAAAACAATCTGGAGCTCAAAACTATGGAGATGACATTGGACTTCAGGACGAGCCCCTCTTCAGCATACTCAGCAATGTGTCTGCTGCAGAGAGACTGGAATTGTGTGACCTAATTTAGTTCAGCTTGCCTGTAGAAAAAAATGAAAACACGCAATCCAGAAAGGGAAAAAAAAATTAAAAAAATCGCATTCATTTACCACTCATGTTGGGACTTTAGGCTTTAGGGGAGGGGGGGGGGGTTACAAGCCAAAAGGTTTTGGAACCACTGCTCTAAGACATGCTGTGAATACATCAAGGCATTTTGTGCTGGTCGGGTCCCAGGCTGGACCGCTCTGCCGGAGGTGAAGGTTTCCTGCACTACAGTGCTGACTGTGCTCCTCTAGGGTAAAATTATGGAAAGTTATCAGACTGAGGACACAGCTGAATGGCTCATCAGGAACAAAATGGGTGTCGGGCTTTGGCCAGTAACTTCCTGAAGTCAAGCACTGCAGCAAGAGGAATTGGCCCCACACACACGTCATGTATGACAGTACACACATGACCCCGATCACTTGCAAACAATCCTTCAATAGCCGCCACCACTTTTTCCTCTTTGTCTTTCCATTCACATCCCTATCTCAAATTGGACAGGACAGCGCTCGCGTCTCCTTTATCAGCCTGGCTGCATATGCAGCGGAAAGCCCTCACTGGGAGACCAACACTGCTGAGTGCTGACACCCCAACAACCTGAACCTGCAGAGGATTGTGAGTCTGTGCAGATGAGAGCTACCCAAACAAAAGGCCGTTATTTCCTTAATATTACTTAATGGTCATAAGGACTGGTCCTGTTTTTTTTAATAATTGGTAATGATCTTGCCAGCTCCGCATGACTCCATTATGTTGCCTAGTCAGTGAAGATTCCCCCCGGGTTACAGAAGCCGTTCTATTGAAAGCTGAGAAATGTGAGGATTTCTTGCAGCTTTGACATAAAAATAGCAGCTCTGCATGTGGTGTTTCTGCCAGTAAGGGGATAGAAGGAGGGTGAGCTGATCTCGACTTGCGACAGTGAGCTCATTGTGAGGCTGCGGCATGCTGGGCCTGATCCAGTGTCTGCCACTGATGGCTGATGCCTGTATCTCAAGTGCAAACACTCAGGAGCCAGTGCTGCACTCGGACTATTGGAAATGCACTGTTGTTATGCTTCACAGAGATGAATGACAATATTAGTTTTGTCATTCATTTTTATTACCATATATCTCTGGACAATAATCTAAGAATATGCGATCCTGAATCCTGTTCAATACAACGCTGGTTTAAGGCAACGATGACCGGCAGCTCTGCATAATGATTATGCATGCACTGCCACTTATATTGGATTTTCCAACCAAAAATAAAGTACTGGGTGATCCCATTTTGCAATTATGGGATTTGCTTCCAAGCACACTTAAATGGAGCGGGGATGTTGGCATGAAACTTGTAAGAACTTTTTGATTTTGAAGAATTTTGGGGGTCTGTAGAGTGTTGGCACAGAGCAACTATCCCATAACACGGATGGCGCTTGTGATTGGTTATTAGCAGGTATACTTATGACAGGGCGCTTAAGGGGCTTTCACAGCCAGTTAATAAAAGGCGACGATCAGGTTTTTCCCAATGCTCGTCTATCTTACTGCACCGTCCAAATATAAGAGAAGGTTTTAAAAGTCAAAGCATTTTTAAACCATTCATTATATGGCAATAAAGGCCTCTGGTGTGGGCCGAGGCTTCAGCCAAGGATTTACAGATGGAAACAAATGCAAATGGAGCTTTAAAGTATTTAGTTTCCTCGCTGAGAAGGAAAATCTGAAAAGAGAAGTAATAGTAAGATTCACTTTGTTTGAGAAGAAATGACAGCATTATATAGCATTATATAGGCTCATAATATTATGTCACAAAATATGTCTGTGAATGTCTTTAAGAGCTTTAAGAGTAAGACTGTCAGAAACCTCATGGAACATCAGTGTTTCTGCAACCATTATACAGGGAGTGGTTGATAAAATGATCTCAACAACAACAAAACTCAATACTCAACCTATTTCGACACCAGGGAGGGAGGAGGGGGCGAGGGGGGGAGACAAAGACTCCCTTTTTCCCCAAACCCCACCGTGGGACCCTTTGATGTCCACTTGGGGGCCGCCACAGCTGCGGACGTGACCGATCCACCAACATGTGTTTTCATTCAAGCGAGCATCAGCATTGTGATCAAATGCTTCTTATACGCCAGTGAGTTCACCTCAGATGAGCAGTAAGGTTAATTATGTAAAGTATCTGGCCGCGAATGGATACCAGATGTGCAGTGAGTTCTCGAGGTCGGCTTGCACACCCTGTCTTCGTTAGGCAACACCTCGTTGAACCTCCCATTCGAGTACTGCCTGGCTTCACAGCAATGCTGAGGGAATTAACAGAACCCAGTGAGGTTCAGACACACTGCGGCCTAGGTGTGGCACGGTTCACAAAACCCACGGTTCGCTTCGTATCACGGTTTTAGGGTCACGGTTTTTGGTTCTGTACGGTTCTTGTTTTTAATTTAATTTGATCTTTTATACTCCAGAAATGTACTTCAGCATGTGATATATAGCTTAATTATCCACAATTTAAGATACAGTATTTAAGAAATTGTTATATCTTGCAATTATGGACAAACTGAATTTGACTCAACTTCCAGCGCATTATTGAGACCATCTCTGAGGGAAACTAGATGAGATTTTGATGCAGCAAGAGAGAAGACATTGATGAAATCTCAACAGGAACTTATGCCTTTTAGCACACCAAGATTAAAAGTAACTTAATCAAACTGCCAACTTCAGCGTAGCTCTTACAAAAATGGACTCTTTTAAAAGAAAAAGAGGAACTCTTAAAGCTCTGTCTTTTACATAAGAGCTACTGTGTGGGACAATTCTTTAACGATTTCTTATCGTGTCTCGTCATACAGTTTTGGAATTACAGTGGTGCAGAAACGGAACATTATAACGCAGCTCGAGTACTTTCATCAGCTGACGAAACCCTTCACACTCAATCACGCTGTAAGGTTGCATATCTTTGGCTATAAACATGATCACTGAAAGGTTGCTTTATGCTGCGGACAGTAGAAGTTGTTTCCTAACTGGCTCTCTCCTGCTGACGCTGTCTACCGACACGTTGGCGTCATGTCTCATATGAACTGACATGTTAGACGTGTTACCAGTAGCATATTGAAAGCATTTTGCACAATGCTTGCACACACTATCAACGGTTTTATTTCCGTTGTCATCGTAGGCAACAAGAAATCCAAAATGTTCCCACACACCGGACTTATATCCTCCAACCCCGCGCAGCCTTCCTTTATCTCTCTCACTCGCCATTTCTACACGTGACGTGAGCTGCAGCACTCCTTACGCCACTTTTAATGTCTATTTGCGAGGCCGCAATCTTATTTCGCGCGAAAAGGAAATGCTCAGTCTGAGGTTAAAAACGGGCAAGAGCTTCCATTGCTCCAGAAGGTCAGAAATAATTATTTTTCTGTACGTTATGGGAAAGGTCTGATATTCAACACTGAAACTAATGGTGTTGGCAACATGGCGACATATAATAATGAGGCCTGTTTTTATTTGCTCCACCATTTACACTGTAGGAAATATACTTTTACTATTTTTGGTTGTATACAGGGCTGTAACCAATTACTACTTATTGATTAATCTGTTGCTTTGTTTACAAGTCATCAATGAATTGTTTATCCTTTGAATATATATTATATAAAAATGTTTTACATTATAATATGCTGTTGGCCCAAATTAAGCTTTTTAGATGAAATTGCACTTTCTTGTTTCTTCTGAGTTTGGGTCCTTTTGGTTGAAATGCACTTATTGTAAGTTGCTTTGGATAAAAGTGTCAGCTAAACGGCATGTAATGTAATACGTTCAATTATTGAAGCATTATACTGGGCATTGTAGAGGATGCTGCAAGACCTTTTTATGGGAATATTGGATATCCTCAGAATTTTTCAAGCACTTTGATTGGTCTGCTTCATCAAATTCATTTATAAACACTTGGATAAAAGAGGACACCCCACCGGCACTTGCTTCTACAGCTGGATATGGCTTTATCCACCGGCTTGCTGAAATGCTCAAAGACACAGCTAAACAGCAGCTCATTTTGAATTAACACTGTTAACTCTGACACGACCACAACCTGGAAATGCCCTTGGCCTGTGTCGGGTGAACACATGCAGCCTTTGAAAAGCTTGAAGTCATTGCTTCAAGAAAAAAGCACAACGCACAAATATGTTGAAGAGAATTGGTAATGAGAAAGAAAGAAAGAAAGAAAGAACGCATGTAGAGAACAGGTGGTGTGAAGAAAGGAGGAGGGCGACAACAAGAACTGAGCTGGAAGAGTTCAACAACAAGGCGGGGCCTGCATTTCTGTGCTTTTACATTATCAGCTGTAAAAAGATGGCCTCATTCATTCACTCAACATTACAACCAGATTCTTTAGAATAAACTTTAGAAAGAACCACTACAACACACTCAACATTTGCGGTGATAGAGGAAAACTTCCGTATTACAGTAGTTTTTGGTGAGTGGGTGGGGAGAGGGTATGGTCAGCCTACTTGTTGACAAACTTCCTTTTGGGTACCAAAGTGAGGAAAGCAAAGAGCGAAAAAAGTACTGACGGGACTGTCCAGTTTGTCACCACCCCCACTGGTCGGCCTTCACGATCACACAAAGGCGCCTTTGTTGAGCACAATGGGGTCACCCTCTCTGTTCGCGCTGGTCTGATCCCAGTCAGTCACTGCTCAGAGAGCCTGGAAGCTCGCCAGCTACCAGGCGAGGGTCTTGAAGGCATCGTTCTGAGGGGAACTGCCTTCACTTGCAAGATCGAATGTTCCTAAAGAAATTCAAATGGCATAAACGCGATAGTCCGTGCAGACTGGGTGCCACAGACACCAATCATATTTGTGTGGATTAATCGATAGAGATGACTGGAAACTACATGTATAAAGCAGGGTTCATACACATTTTGAACAATGGATTTCCATGACTTCAAAACAAATTTCCATGACCAAAGATGTTGTAAAATCTCTGTGTATACATGAAAAGGTGAGAAAATGTAGTATTTAAACCAACAATTATCCCCTATGGATCAGTATCGTTTGGGTTTTTCCTGATACCAGTGCTAAAACAATACTTTTAAAACATACCGGGGCCTAAACAGTGCCTAAACCTATACTTTACTTCAAATGATGGGACAATTTAGGAAGTGTTAACAGTACACGTACACTTTATGTATGTGTACGGAATATTAATCATTTAATCTATGCTCATTGTGCAGATAAAAATAAGATAGGTAAAGATATGTAACATATTGAAAGCATTTATGTTGGATTGACGCTCCATGTGTATCTCAATGTATTGACGTCATGATTGCAGCAGGTGCAACAGAGAAGGGAGCCACATGTTTAGCTTTTTCTCTACATACACATGTGCAACCACCGTTGTGGTCCCACCACAAATTCAAATTACCGCTAAATCACAATCTTAATGTGCAAATACAGATATCTGTCACCAAAATCCTTTCAAAACATTAGGGTCTTTGTCTATGTAAAAACTGTCAAATTATAAAATCTGCGAAGGTGGGCGGGTAGCGAACAAATTGGTAAAAATGCATATTTAAAAAGGAAAAAAAAAAAAGAGTAAGTAAGTTGGTCTAAGAGGGAACGCACAGAGAAAACACTTCAAAGCTCCAATATGTCTAATTGACATTAAAATAAAAGAGGAGTAGGTGTGACCTTTTAAAAAAAGAAAGCAGGAAGGACATTGTTATTTAAAGACACCCTCATTTAAAAAGTCACCCCTGCATGTGAGAGGGACTGAGGCAGGTTGAGCAACCAAACCCAGTGGGACACCGAGACTCACCTTGCAGCATGCATCTGTACGCAGACTCGGAGATGGCGTAGATGTGAGGGGGCATTTCATGCCTCTTCTTGCCCCTGTACATCTCAATGATGTTCTCAGAGTAGATGGGCAGGTTTTTATAGGGATTTATGACCACACAGAAGAGACCAGAGTACGTCTAGAAAAAGAAGGAGAACATTGACTCATCACAGAGCAGCCATTACCATTCTGTCACCATTGTGTCACAGTATTTAATGTTGGTATCCTGTGGTAATACAAAGCGCTGAAGAATTTGTGAATGCATTACAATAGCATTGCTATTTATTTATTTTTTAAGAGCACATTTTGTACTTTTATCCTGCATTGCATACGCCTGCCTACTTGTTAGCAGCATGTAATTTGGCTGTACAACAATCAAATATATTCCGTTTCAATGGGGAAGACTCTACACTACATGAGCTAAAGACACTCTAAGGGCCATTTGTAAACAAATCTGTTCGCATGCGGCGCGTTGAGCTGTGCAGATTGTGACAGAAAACTGCACATCTGCAGCTAGCTGGTACACGGCCAAGTGTTCCAATTCTTCTCATGTAAGGCAATTCTCCATCCACTTTTTATCTGTATTAAAAGTGCTGGCAATTTTACACCAACATTCTTTGACTGACTCCAGGAATCAGACATAAAGCGTGGGTACTTTAATCTGCAACAGTATATAGGTCCCTCAGTTGTATAATGCAGACGGATGTGTAGTCAGACAGGACAGGGTTAATCCCTCGCATGTCTGCTGCTGGAGCACTCCATTCATTTAAACTAGACGCCAGATTGATTTCGATGACTCAGATTATCAAATTTCTTGATACCTGATTCCAATAAAAACTTTTTTGTAGACAAATTGCAGACATCTTTCCAGAGCCTGAATAAAAATGACACCGGGGGTTTCCTCCTCTTTCTGCTGACTATCCTCTTTGAATGGCAATAGATATCTTTTTTTGTAAAACGCAATAAAATGATGATGATGATTACTGTGGTGTACTGTGTATAGCTGGCTATCAACACACTGATTGTGATATGAAATTGTATACCGCCAAGTCCTGCACTCAAATAAGGAGTTCAATTAAATGCAAAACCTGCTTGTGCAGTAACGGGGCCCTCCAACATATGCATATGTACAAGTAACAGACAGGTCTCTCTGGAGCTGGTCATATGGTACACACGTGTGTGCGTCTGTATGTGGAGGGGTAACGTCACCACCACCAGATGGCCATCAATCCCCCTTCCCTCCCACGGGCGCAGATGCTTCAGACACAGCATGTTTGCAGCAACCTGGCCACACTGCGATCTGTTACCCTGGGTTCACTCGTGGCCACGCCGTTCTGCTTCACCGACGACCGCGACAAAACAATCACACGTCTCCCGCAAAAACAAAACTTTATGCTCGCACAAGATGAACCTCTTCCCAAGCACCCCCCTCCACCCCAGCCAACGGTGGGCCCAGCGCCAGGCAGACAGATCAGTGCACAAGGCCCAGCGTGAGTCCTGCAGGGGAGAGGGATGACTCAGCTGGCCGGCCGTGATGGTGGACCCTAGTGGTGGTGGGAGGGGGGTGGGGGGTATTTGAGGGATTAGTGTGGCTCTGAGGGTACACATAAACAAACTGGGCACAACAGGACAACGTGGTGTGGTTCATTCAGAGTTCACACACACACACACTTTCTATTGCTCACTACTACAGTCAGCCATCTCTGGTGATGGCTGAACTACGTATGAATCTTTGTGCAGGGTATTATGAGTTGATGAATCAACACAGAAAAGCTATGGTGGACGGACAAGAACTCTCACAGTTGAAAGGGTTCCAAGGCCACAGGAAGTGTCCAAATAAATGCCTGTGAACCACACGGTGCTTAGCAACAGGGCCTCAGCCTCTCTCGATGGGGGAAACTTCTTCAGTGGGTCTTGCCATTTCCAAATACAGTGCCTCCTTAGAAGACTTCCCAGGTAACTTAAGAAATTACTTCTTAAGTTCTGCAAAACACATTTTAATTGAACTGTGATGATTCTTAGAGCTGTGCATTTGCTCCAAATCTATGTGCGCCTAATCTCACTCAACAGCAATAATTAAACAAAGAACCACCTGGTCATCAGTCTGCTTAATGCTGAATTCAGCTTTATTAGCTGAGGAGTCTTTGTACCAGGTAAAGTGTAACAAAAACAATGACAGCGTAAAAAGCAAAAGGAAGACTATAAATGCTGCGTGACAACCGACGAGACTTTGTGTGACGCCTCCATCAAGAGGCCCGCCTCACTATTCCCACACTCCAAGATATGGAGTTGGCATTTTAGAAAAATCTCAGTTCTTCCCCTTATTTATTAGGAAGTTACAGTTTTCACCTTTTATTCATCAATCAAGAAAAGCTATATGACCAGATACGCTGCAAACGCCTCTGAGTGTGAACCTCTCAGCTCCGACTTCCTGCCCGGGTCTCAGGTGGCCCACAAGCTGCAGGCCTGGGCTATTCTAGGAACTGCACAGCTCTAAGTGGGTTATAATCACAGGAGAAATCGGCAGCCTAAGGTCTGACCAGGACGGCTTGGTCATTGAAGGAAAAGTGTTTCTTGGGGTCTTTCAGATATAGTGGTCCCTTAAAGACTCTAAATATTATGCCTTGTTAATGAAGAAATCCTCAAGGAATTTAGAAATGTGGTAAAATTGGCTTCCAATAGGAAATACACAGAGCTAAAAGACAGTAGGATGAACTGGTTTACTTTAGATCATCCTATGTTGTGG